>VZRU01018741.1:353679-367716 GCA_013398155.1 Pedionomus torquatus | reverse complement strand
CAGAAGGAAGAAGGAATGGTAGAAGAGATGGGACAAGTCCATATCCTCCACTACAGCCATCAGGGACAAACCCTGGCCCTTCGCTTAGAGGAGTAGTGCCGAGGAGCTAAGACAACATCAAAGGCAGAGAGCAAGGAGACCTCTTCCCTTCTCTATGGCCCCAAAACATCCCCAGTTCCTCCTTCAGCACTCTTACTCACACTTGACTTTTCTTTAGTTCATTTCCCCACCATGTCAGGGGTGTTTGCTGGGCTCTGGACAAGCCCATCAGGTAATGACCAAAAGTGAAGAAGCTGTGCAACATGAGCCTGCTCACGATGCTCGCCCTGTCCCTCCCATGGAGCACTCACTACTTTAAAAGATCCTCAGTCAACTAGTTTTATTTCACCATATGGGTGTACAATGCAAACGAGACATATGACAAACTGTTGCTTTTGCTGCTCAAAACCTACAATCACTGGAAGCAACAGCACCAGATTTGTTGTGAATGGTGTGGTTTGGTGTCCTTGCCTTTGGCTAAGATAGCCTTCCAGTATAGCTTGGTAACTACATAACACCGCAAATTTACTACAACAATATATAAATGATTTCTATATCCATTATAGAAACTGTAGTATGAACTGCCAACACTTTACACCAAAGACTATAAATTCATGATCATTACTCTGGGTTTTCTTTTCTTCTCATTCGCTTCGTAGGTTCTCAGCAGTACCTGAATGCTGTGAGTGTCACAAGGACAGCAGGCAACAGTGGGAAATCCTGGGAAGGTGTCAACTGAGGATCGATTCCCAGGTCAAGGACAACCCCTCTTATTCCGAGCATCTGAAAGAAATGGCCTGTGGAACTGGACAGAGATCAAATCCCATTTTTTGTCCAGGCTGGGATCAATGCCTAACTTAGCTGCATGCTTTCAGTAACAGCAGAAAATGATGAGTAGGGTGCTTACAAGCACTGTGAGAAATGGTACCTCTTGTTGATGGACTGTATTAGAAATTATGAGAAAATCATTGGGGCTCTGCTACAATTTACAGATTCCCATGGTGGATGGTAGGAGTATAAGTGCTGTGTCTTCTGTAACAAAAATTTCTGAGGTAGGCATGACCTTACCTCGGAAAATGAAGTGTTTTATTATAGATAGCAATATGGGGCTGTATAGGTCATATAAACATTCCAAGCCTTTGATCACAGCCACTTACTGGGATGAGTTAGTTATCTGTATAGTATACCATGGTTGGCTTGGAGGAGAAGCTGCCCAAAAAAGTCACAGTTTTACTCTCAGTCACAAATGGTGATTGTAATCTCACATAAATGTGCAGTTTGTAGCTGTTTATAAAAATGATTGACTCGCAGTGGCATGATTGTGCTAGTAGGTTTGAGTTTAACTTTGGACCTCTCTTAAAAGAGTTAAACAGCAATAAAACTTACTCAGATGAAGAAACAGCACCGTGGTATCCCCACACGAGTCCTGTGAGAAATATGAGAAAGAATATTAAAAATAAAAAAAGTTATTATTCGTTTTGTTTCCAGAGTCTGGCACAGAACCCCGCACCAAAGGGAAATATTTCTATCACCAGTAAAACTAAATGCTGGTAATTTCTATGACATGAAAATACCTCTGCATATTTCAGTGTCTGGGTTGGTTTGCAGCTCTTTCTCTCTCTGTCATCCTAGTTCCTTGAACACAAAAATAAGTGTGCTTAGCACCACATTTGCAATGACTTTTAGCTCAGGTTTTTTATGATATTAACATTTTGGGTTGTTTTTTTTTTTTTCTCCCCTTTGCCTCAACTTTTCTATTTATAATGAATACCTTTCCTGTGTAACACCATGCAAAATAGGTTGTAAAAAGGTTCTGAATTTACAGAAGTATTATTATCCAATTACTCACTGAAGTAATTTTCAGATGGGTTTTGCAATAACTATTCTGTACATTCAATACCATCATTGATTGTAAAGGTGACCCCAAGCATATCACTGTTGCAGGTTTCCCTATCAAAATACTTTTCTATTTCAGTCATGTCATGCTACTTGGTGGCATCCTGTTGCTTTAAGTATAGGCTTCAAAAGGCATGTCTCATCGCTACCAAGAACAGGATGCAGGGAAAAAGATGATTCTTGCACAGCACATCACTCAAAATAATGTGATACAGCCTACAAGGTAAGAGTTAACCCAGACATGAAGTAAAGAGCGAGCTGAAAATGAGCCTGGTTTTAATGAACAGAGCAAAAATGAAGGTAGTCTTTTCACACAGATGGAGTGGGAAAAAAAAAATAAAACAAACCAACCCACAGGATTTTTTCACAGAACTGGAAAATAAACTCTGAGGAAGTAGAGTTATTTCATGGGCTAGGGGCCATGGAAAAGGCTGAGAAGAAATATTGTCTTTGGGTAGATAGAAGGAGACTATATTACACAGAGTTATTTCAAACATTTCTGGGAAGAGATTTTATAGGAGGGAAAGTCCAAATATCCTGCTGGATGAAAGATGGAAAACGAACTTGGATGCACCACATGCAGTGGCACAACACGTCAGGGAAGGAACTTCTGTGTTTCAGTCTAAATGGGGAAACCTCAGTGACAGACGTCAGAAGGGGGTGCAGCAGCAATAAGCAGAAAAACTTGCTTTATTAGAGCATTGAGTGGAGGCATGCCTTGTTTATGTTACATCCTTACCAGGGACCTTGGATTCAGCCCTCCCAGAATTCCCCATGTTTTGCTGGGGTCTATGGTCATCCCTTTCACTGGGGGACTGGCACTTTCAGCAGCCTCTACCTGGCTGAGAGGCAAGGGCTGTTTCTCAAGAGAGAGAGAAGGTTTCAGTCCCACTTCTTCATCCACTTGGCTATCTTCATCGGTCCTGTGTGCTCTCGGTGGCAATAAATCAGTTTATGCACCAGGAAAATCTTGAGGTGATGTTATCTTCCAAAGCAGATGTCAAGGGCTTTAAGACATTACAATATTGCTGTAGTAATGGGAAAAGTGGTATCCAGTGTCAAAAGAAATGAAGCCTCATTAGCATAACTAATACCAAATTAAGCATGGTTATTTTAATTTTTGTGGGAAAAGCAGTACCTAGTGAGAAAAAGGGAGGCAGATCCTGGAACAGTACTCTTGCAGTGATGATGCCAGAAGATAGATTTTTGAAAAAAAAAAACACCTTGTAGTCCAGCTTTTTCCTTTCAGATTTTAACATCAACACTGAATGTCTCAACTGTGAGATAGAATTTGAGAATGCAGACATGCATTCTTAGTCTCCTACTGTTTGCCTCTCCATGCATATCAGAGATGCAGCTCATGAAGGTGTGACTTCAGAATCAGGATCCGTGTAAATCCCTTGAAAACATTCATAACATTTCAATACACAAAATTTCATTTACAGTGCTAATAGCACATTTTTTTCATGTATTTGTGCTTGCGCACTTAAGAGTTAGCACCATAAATTTTAAACGAGTCATTGCAAAGCAGAATAGGTAAGTCAAATCTGCTGGGATCTTGTAAATTATGATTGTGTATTGCTATTTATTGTATTCCATAGACTATTCAAGATGTCCATTTGCATAAAAATATTTCGAGTGCTTTCCAGTTAAGACTTAAGTCTTTAGTTAAGTTTTTAACATTTCTGTATGTTACAGTAACCATAAATTTGAAAACTGGGTCACAACTGGAGTTTAAATAAAGCTGGATGGCCCTGACCCTGTCTCTTTTCTCTTCCCGAAGATTTTTGCTTCCCAGGCTGAGCTGCTATAAAGCTGCAGTAAATACAGTGCCTGTCTGAGCCTGGATGCTTTCACATGGCTTTGAAAATCAGCACCATAGCTTCTATCTTCTTGTGTTAAAACTATACAAAGGGCTATAACTATACAAGCATCCTGATGTTAGCAACTCTGGAAAAAAATGGAGTTATGTGTATTCCCCTGTTGCTTATGATATCACCTTGCCTCCAACCTCCAAACCTTTAAAGGAAATGTGCACCAACTATAACAAGCGTTTGAATAAAATGTAAAGGAATTATAGAATGAATCAAAATGTCAAGGAGTAGACAATCTTTAACATACAGAGTGCTTTCTAGTGCACAAAGCAAACTGAAGAATAACATATTCCTTCTTGAATGTATTTTAATTGGAATTCTCTCATTTTAGTGGTTAGAGGTGTGTAATTTTTCCATTGCCTGTGTCCTTTGCGCCAACAGAGTCAATATTTCACAGTGTATTTAAGGAATTTTCCTGAGAAATAGGGTCACTTTCAGAAAGCCCTGGTGTCTAAATCCCATGATTTCTTTTGATAGTCTGACTGTACATTCATAGAATATGCTACTTTAAAGTCATCTATGTGTCACAGAATCACAGAATGATAGGGGTTGGAAGGGCCCTCTGGAGATCATCTATTCCAACCTCCCTGCCAAAGCAGGCCCACCCAGATCAGGTTGCACAGAAACATGTCCAGGTGGGTTTTGAATGTCTCCAGAGATGGAGACTTCACCACCTCTCTGGGCAGCCTCTTCCAGGGCTCTGTCCTTAAATAGTCCGCAGCCTCAGCTCCTTTCTAAGGTGCAACTATTGTAATTCTTACCTCCTCAATGACAATAAAAGGACTTCAGGTACTTACAGATACTATATTAACTTCACTATAGCTCTTCACTATATTAACACTATCTTTGATTTGGAAGCTAGCAAATCTGTCACCTCTCTCCACATCCAAAATGCATCCAACTGTAATGTTAGACATATACTCCAAAAGAAAATTGTCTCTATGTGTGTCTCTGTGGCCATGTCCTTTACTCGGTGAAGAGAGACAAAGTTTTATCCGTTTTTTTTTTGTTTGTTTTTTTTTTTTTTTTTCCTGACAATATATTACCATTACCAATAAAGAGATTTATGTTTTTCTCCTTGGCAAAAGGGGTTTTTGGNATTCATATTAACCGCTCCTTAAAGCTAACTGTTTCCTGATAAAAACATTGCCTTGCAAGAGATCTACTGTTCAAAAAAGCTCATCCATACAATGCATTCAAATAAAGCAGAAGGTTTGAATATGAGACTTTTTAAAAATTATAATCATGCCCTACATGCGCAGCTTGTGTTTTGATTTATTTCTTGGTGCACAGACCCAGGAAAGGGAATTAACAATGTCTGTCTAAACGGTTCCTGGGATCCTCACCAGCATTGTCATTCTGCATGCTAGAAGTTGGCTGAAATTTGGAATTCAAAACAGTCCAGACAGTAGGGTTGTTTTTTTTTTTAAATTGTTAAGGATACATTTGAAAATTTCCCTGTTTCTTTAAGCAAATCTACAGATTTTTTATTAATTTATTTTGTGTATTCAGAATGATAGACTGAATGATAGTAATCACCTAGGCTTAAAGGGACCTTTAAGAGCACTGAGTCTAACCATCAACCCAACACTGACAAAACCATCACTACAACATGTCTACCCATCTTTTAAATACCTGCAGGTGTTTAAAAGTGACTCCACCACATCCCTGGGCAGCCTGTTCCAATGCTTGACAATCCTTTAGGAAAAGGAACTTTTCCTAATATCCAAACTAAACCTCCTCCTCCTTGAGGCCATTTGCTCTTGTCCTATTGGGAAGGGGTTTTTTAGGCAAAACTCCCAACTGTTTGATTAACATTTATAACAGTGTTAGTCTCACAAAACCAATATATTCAGCTTTATTTTCAGTGTTTTGCCTAATGAATATTGCATGCTAAATGCATAAATAGAGTCAGAAGCAGGGATCAGAAAATATCTTCTTTCCAGTGAGTGCCCTCACTGAGGGGTCACCAGATCTTGTTCTTGCAAGTTATTCTTGATCCCATAAATCCTGAACTATTTCCAACACAATGTTAGAATATAGGTCAGGGTATTGCCCCAGGCTGCTGGAAATATGGATCTGTCACCAAGAGGAAATTGAACATGGGTAAGTGCTATAAAAAGGGATGGGAAGAAGCATTGTCAGGTTCTCTTTCTTCTCATAAGATTTAAAAGAAACAATAATTCATATGTGCAGCTGAGTGGTTTTGTCCTTCTGTCTTAAAGTGAGTAGTCAGGACTGCCAGAGAATGCCTGGCACCAAACCCAACATTAGAGCTTACAGCTGTGAGACCTTCAGNCCTTCTGTCTTAAAGTGAGTAGTCAGGACTGCAATGTTGAAGCTAATTTCTTAAGCCCCAAAGGGTGCTGAGAATGCCTGGCACCAAACCCAACATTCGAGCTTACAGCTGTGAGACCTTCACTACTAGGATCAGTTGCAATTCTCATCTTCCCAAGTGTCTCATCTTCAGTTCTTGTCTTCACAAGTGTCTTTTTGTTTTATCCCACTCAAAGCCTTTTGAGACTGATCTACATCTCTCCACTGATTGCAGTGAACCTTTGATCTTTGTTCTCTACGTTGTACCTATAAACATGACACTTAAGGATCTCAGTTAAGTATATAATTATTGCTCTCCCTAAATCACAATGGATTATATGTTTTTGTCTCTGGAGCACAGTATCTATTCTTTTTAAGACTGCAACTTCCATTAAGTATTCTGTCTGTGTTATAACCATGCTAGTATTTATTCACAGCAAGAATAATATACTAATTGACTGTCTGGTTGCTGTTATCAAGACCAGGTTCTATGGGGGCTGATATAACCATTAATTGGTGCCTCAGGATCTTCATAATCTAGCATTGTTTTCTGATTTATTTCCCAGTTTATCTGTTTCAAGAAAAGCTGAAGAGTACATTGTCATGAAAGCTGGATTGTGGTATACCACCTATAACTTTTATGAAAAGTTCTTGGAATTGAATCCTTAAAACCCAATGACTTTCATTTTCATGGTTTCAAAACAGCAGCTTTAGCTGTATCAAATTGAGAAAGAAATGACTGGTCAGAGCACATTTTTTCACCTCTTACTCTCTCCTTACACTCTCTTTTGTAGTACAGGATTTACCAGGTAAATATTTTTACTTGGGAAAGAATATGTTTTCTAATTTTGAATACAGGGGCTTGGTCTATGCACATCATGCTTTTGTTTGGTGTATATTAAATACTTTATTTTTATTTTGTTTGTACTGGAAAGCTTCTAATCTAATATTAAAGAAAAGATTGGCAGTCTGCAAAGTATGAGGGCTTTATGTCAACATTTCTTGCACTCCTTCGGTCTTTAGGTATTTTAGGTACTCTTCTAGTTAAGTACCTACTGCTTTGCCTTGTGCAGATCCTCTGCCTGAAACCCACCTTTTTTCCTTGCTTGTATCTCTCTCTTTCTATTCTGTTGTATTTTCTTTGCTATCTCTTTTTTTTTTCCAAGTGTTTAAAAGAAATCTGCCTGCAAGATACTTTCACCTATTTTTCCGTGCCAAAGGATTAAACACAACACCTACTAATACCAACGTGATGCCTTCACTTATTACAGTCTTGATTCCTTCATTTTCTGCCATATTGCAGGAAAGAAAAAATGGTCTACTTGTTCTAAGGACTTTAACCTTTACTAGCCCTGGAGTGATGCTCATGTCTCAGAACAGTTTGCAGCATTTTCTCATTAAATTGTTGTTGTTCTGTGCTGTCAGTACCACTCCTCAACAATCCCTGACAATTCTTTCTGTAAGGAAAATGGGATAAGATTTGCTTATTTTCTGGGAAATATTATGCAGCTCTGAATATTGGTGCCCCTTTTTAGGCATGGGCTCAAGATGAAGGTCAGGAAGAAACTTTAGCTTTTCTTTTGAGCTTGCTGCACTAAAGTTGTGGTAAAGCAAATGACAATTGCCTGAGAAAACATCCCAGATACATACTCGGTATCTGAAAAAAATCTGTAGCAGTCTAGGAAGTGGCTGAGCAGAGACCCAAGGGAAGTCCACAGCTTCCAGAATGCCTGAGAGTACTCAGAGACTACTCAGTCCCAGAGTACTGCCTGAGAGAGGGTAGTTATTCTTGAATTTCACTTGTTTTGTTGAGATAACTCTTATAAAGGTGTGGCAGCCTAACAAAGAATGCTTTTAAGTGTATAACATCCCTTTTGCATACAAAAAGCCGACTATAATATGCAGTGGTTAATCACTCTAACCTATGAAAAATATAGGTGCAGAACTGCAGGAGAAGAATACATCAGCCCCTGATAGTAGCTTAGTACCACCCTGCAAAACCTTTGTCAGGTATTTAATAATCAATTCTGTACAAACTATAAGGTGCAACATTTCCTTGACAGATTTTATCTTATCTTTCTCCGTGTTAATAGCAGTGAGTACATTAATATTAATATGGAACTGGACTGTTTCTGCAGCAAGTGATATTCGAGATGCTAATCTTGGCTATTTGTCTAGGGGTTATGGTAGATAATCAGGAGAATGCTGATGAAACATCTTCGCATATTACTCAAACTTTTGTTCAGTAGATTTTATTACTCCCATTCACAGAAGCTACCAAATAAATTACGTTCATGGTGTTAAGAGTGTAATGATGCTGGATGTTAATTGATGCTTATTGTAGGAACTTGTTAAATATCTTCTTGATAAAGTGACCAAAGAGAGGGAGTGAATACTGGAAGTTTTGATCAAACAAATCATTGATTCTTCTTACAGCAATTTTTATGAACTACAAATTAACCGTGTGAAAAGTTCAGCTAATATATCTTTGGGAATAATAAAGAGGCATTATTCTACATTGCCATTAATGATTTGATGAGAAAAATATATCTTCTGAACAGTCATATTTGGGCACAGTAGTTCAAAAGAACAGAAGTTGGGGAAAGGGAAATGCATCAGTTGGGGGAAGGGAAATGCATCATAGGCACCAGTCAACATTTTTAATAGGATATTTTATCTTGTCTTTTAAAGTAAAAAACTGAAGTAAATTTTGTCATCATCCCATTCTTTGTAAAAATCCTTAGGTGGTCAGAAGTGCAGCTCTAATGTAATTTTCTTTGCAACTCCCAGGATCTGGGATGAAAACCTGGGTTAGTATCATTTCCATTCAGCATATGTTATTTTCTGGGTTTGTATTTATTTTTTTTTTCCCAAAGGAGCATCTCTCCTATGTATGGTGATTAGGTCATTTAGGTCATTAAGGTCACAATTTCCAAAGAACATTCTCTTTTTTTTTTTTTTTCAATGTGTAGCAGTGTTAGTGGAAAAGCAAGATTTCAGGTTTTAAGAGATATTAATTTCAGTGGGTTAATTACCTGAGTGTCTGGATGATTTGAAAACAGGCCATTTCTCACTAGTCTCCCAAAAGGAATATATCTCATCATAAACACATTAATATTTTTTTCCAATTTCTTTTTTTTTTTTTTTTTTTTTTGGATAGAGATTAATAGTTACTCAACTTCCATACTGTTTAGTGGACAAGGAAATAAGCAATGGAAAATACAAAAATAAAATAAAAGAGATAGCTTGGTTACATATGCATATGTTTTGGTTTTGGTTTTTTATTTGTTTGTTTCATTTTTTGTTTAACTATTTTTCCTTTATATACCAGGTACAAGAGGGAGAATTAAAAGGAAAGACATGATGACTTAGAAAGGAAAGACATGATGACTTAGAGACAGACTCCCTCCTGTTGTCTCTACCTTAACCATGGTACAGCTGACACAGTTTGAGTCCTGTCCAGGCATCCTGACTCTGACTCAAGTGATGGCAAAGATGTGAATTTCCTTTTTCTTCAAGCTTTTATGAGGATCAAACTCCATCTTCTGTGATGTACTTATTCTTTGTAGGAAGGAAGACTGATTGGCATTCAGAAGAATGCAGAGTAAGATGGATATAACTGGAATACTTTTTATAATGTTTTTGATCCAGTATTAAAATTAATAAAGAAAGCAAGACCTTCTCTTTCTGCATCTTTCAAGAAAAAACTCAAATGACAGAATTTAGAAAACCTTTGCCTTCCCAATATATAACTTAGAAAGTTGTTATTCATGAAGAATAAGCAAAGCATGCTCCCAAAATGCATTTTGCTGTTGGCTGATTCCTGGCTGCCTAGAGTTACAACAACTGTAAGCTGAAAACAAAGATGTGCCTTCTTGGTGGCAAAAACGTATGTTTACATTTGTGTGGCCAGTCCTTGCTTCCTGATGTGAACTCAGGGCTCAAGTTCCTTCAAGCCTTGATGTGCTAACGGTAAACTGATGATAAGTCTCAGGCAAATATCAAGTAGGTTAAAAATTGGAAGGCTCCTTTCTGTTCTGTTTTAAATTAGTATATAATTAAAAGGTGGAAATTTTATGAGAGATTCAACATTAAATCAAATCTCCTTCCAGTGAAGGTCATGTTTAAGTTCTTTGACTTTCACTGGAGAAGATTTAAGCCACTAAGTACTTATGAAAATTCCCTTATAAATCTGTTAAACACATTATTGTATTGACCCATGTTATACTCTAAAAGTGTAATATTAGCTGTTCTGCTCTATTTTTTCCATAACAGCTGAGGCAATTAAGGTATTTTGAGGATCTATCCATGTGTTGTAATCTTAGTGCAATTTATCGTACATTTACTACTGAAAAGCTGTCTACAGCTATTTCTCGCTGTTATTTCCTGTCAGAGAACAACTAATTATATTTTTTTTTCTCTCATTTGCTACTGTCAAAATAAATAGATGGACAGAACAATTGCGGATGAAACGTTATACAGTCACACTTATAGATATTGCAGAAAACCTCTTGTATCATTTCCAACAGAGGCTCAAATCACACAAAAGTGGAAAGTAGCAAGAAAAGTGCTGTGGAACATCTCTAATAACTGCTGAACCTCTCATGGACTTGAGCTCCACTAACTGTTTTCAGAGCTGGGTGTTTTTCTGGGTGGCTTTGACCTGTGGTCTTAACACAGTGGGCAAACACTCAGTATCTGTGTTTCTGTTAGTTGTTCTTACTCCTGGAAATTAGGTTTGTATCTGGAGTTCCTTCAGTGTACCCTTTCCCAGATGTTACAGTGACTCATCTGTGCTGACGATCTTTCCTCGCAGTCTGGTCTCTCTTGCCTGCTAGCTGAGATTTAGGTAGGTGTGTCTCTTAAGAGCAAGTGTACCACTTTGCTAAGACACGTGTTTTTCCCTCAAGAGTAAAGAACTCCCACCCTCCCCTTTCAGTTAAGTGAGGCGTGATCTTTCTCTATGTGAGTTATCAATACTGACCCTGGGCTTGAAAGGACAGGAGATAAAGGAAGGTGCACCACAGGAGGAAACCTTCCTTTTGCCCTTGCCATTCACCACCCTTCTCCTTCCTCCCATGGGATTTCTGGTTTTGCACAGCCTGTGCTAACGGCATGCAGACACACATGCTCACACACCTCTCTTCTCTCGGGCTGCTAAAGACAGAGGTGGAAGAACACAGTGCAGGGAATCAGAGGTGGAGCATGTGGAATATCATCTGCAGGCTGGAAATTACTGGAGACAACCCAAAGTTTACACTTTCCACAGTGTTGGATGCCAACACTTGCAAAGTGGTTTGAACTGTTGTAGAAACTAAAGGAATGCAAATAAATACACCGCCTGCATTCTGTAAAGTGTCAGATAATTATATACTTCATATCGCATACTGTTTTAAGATCTGTAATCTAGCAATGCAATACTGTAATTATAAACATACGGTTTTTAATCCAGGAAGAAAATGAGATGTTCATGGTGTGAATTGTATTCCTTATGACATTTTTAACTCCTGAGCAAAGACTGTAAAATATTTACCTTCTGGTTGAATAAATGAACAATTCGAGGTAGTTCATGACATTATGCTTTCCTACAGCAGGTACTTTTAAAAAATCCCAATAGCCAGATACTTTGTAAACATGATGCAAAATTGTTAAATGGGCTAATAAATTGCTGCTAATTTCAAGCCAACATTTACCAGATTTGAAAGATTATAAATACGTACAACAAACAGAAACCAAAAGAAAACCTTGGGCTTTGTACAAAAAAATCATTCACATCGTTCTATTCTCCTTCAGCTGCATTTTCTAATGTGGGTTGAGTAACTCAAATTACTGATATAATTATGAATATCCTATAATGTATAATTATCTGCACAAAGAGCCCATATAGTACAGTAACTCTGTCAAAGGGGTTCCAGCTTGTCTTTAATGTGACAATAATGTTTAGTACTTTACTTTTATGAAGCACTTTCCAAACACTAACTAATTAATCTTTACAGCACCCTTGTGAAGTAGATGAGTGAGTCTTCAGCTTAATTGTAGTTGTGGGGTTTGTGACACCTACAGAGGTCAGCACAAATCACAGCTTCCCTGGACCCTGGTGGGAGAGGGGAGCTTCACAGGGCTGACCTTGTAGAACAGCTTTGATAGATCCAATGGATTTAAAATTCCTGTTTTCAGCTATGCTCCTTGATCAAACAACCTGTGCAGCCTCAATAACTGGTATAGCTCAAAACGTTCCAGGCTCAAACTCAGGGAAGTGTAGCATTAAGAGATGAAAAATTAGACTTGTACAAGAGAAAGGAGAGGAATACAAGGGAAAAAGAAATTATTATAAAAAAACTTGGCTAGTGGAAGGTGTCATTAGAGTTACCTTCAAAAAATGATTGAAATATAGATAATTGCCACAGATTGATATTTTTTTTACATCAGGATGCAAATAGGAAAAGCCAGTACTGTTTGGAACCAGTTTGGTTCCTCGGTATGGGCAAGTGTTAAAAAGGGTAGAGGGTCCTTTAATGGTGCGTGAAAGAATGACAGGAACAACAAAGAGACCTCCTGAGAACCTAAATAGGCTTCTTCAGCTCAGGTACAATAATTCTAGGTACAACCTTGCGTGGTTGTTTAGCTAGGTAAAAGCTGTTCTCCCAGTCAGCTTCTACCCTTCAACTGCTCAGTAAAGTATTAGAGTCTATATCAGGAGTCATTTGGGAATAGTTAATGAATTGCCATTTAGCCTAAGAAATAATTTTTGTTTCCCCCCCCTAACTGGCATGATCATTTGGGTTGGGGAGGGAAGGCTTTGGGTTCTGAATACATTATTTTTCCTGCAAATCAGGCTTGAGTTAGGCAGATTGAGAAGATAGGTTGCAGACTTCTCACACCAGTGAGTCAAGCATCTCAGCCAATATGAAAAACATATCTTAAAACAGTCCAAAAAGCTAAACAATACAATTTCCCCTCATTTCACTCTGATGAGCAGTATTATAGAAAAGAGAGGAATGGAGAGTTCCTGCAGAGAAGTGGGAACCAGCTAAAGAAACAATTGAAGACTGACAGAAACCCCAAGTCAGGTGAAAATAATTAGGGAAGGATGACATCTGGCTGAATTATTGTTGGTAGTTCTTCAGGGAGTTGTGCCAGTGAAGCTGTAGTCTAATTAAACCATACAGTCTGCATCTTCCTGCATATTTGGGACTCTGCATCTCTAACCAAGCTGCCATGAGGAGCAATACCACAAAAAGTCCTAAGCAGGTTTTTAGTAAATAAAATTCTCTTGACCTATAGGTTCTGATTTGAATCTCCTCTACAGCAGGCCCAGCTCAGAAGACAATGGCGATCATTTACTGTCCTTATAGGAAGAACTTCAGGCNGTGTTCCAGCTTGTGCCCATTGCCCCTTGTTCTGTCGCTGGGAACCACTGAAAAGAGCCTGGTTCCATCCTCCTTCAACCCAACCTTCAGACACTTATAAGCATTAATAAGGTCTTCCCTCAGTCTTCTCCAGGCTAAGGAGTTACAGCGCTCTCAGCTTTTCCTCATTTTTCAATCATCTTAGTTGCCCTACGCTGGACTCTCCCTAGTAGTTCCCTGTCTCTTTTGAACTGGGGAGCCGAGAACTGGATGCAGTATTCCAGTTGCAGCCTCACCAGTACAAAGTAGAGGAGGAGAATGACCTTCCTCAACCTACTGGCCATACTCTTCTTTGTGCAGCCTAGGATTCCATTGGCCCTCTTAGCAACAAGGGCACATTGCTGGCTCATGGATAGTTTACTACCTTCCAGGACCCCCAGATAGTTTTCCTTGGAACATTTCCTTTGAATGGTTTTAATATTCTAATGTAATATGGGTATATTATACACATATATGGCATCCTTCTACAACTACAGACAAAAATAAATGAAATAATGATGCAA
>VZRU01018741.1:338927-353265 GCA_013398155.1 Pedionomus torquatus | reverse complement strand
GAATACAAGGGAAAAAGAAATTATTATAAAAAAACTTGGCTAGTGGAAGGTGTCATTAGAGTTACCTTCAAAAAATGATTGAAATATAGATAATTGCCACAGATTGATATTTTTTTTACATCAGGATGCAAATAGGAAAAGCCAGTACTGTTTGGAACCAGTTTGGTTCCTCGGTATGGGCAAGTGTTAAAAAGGGTAGAGGGTCCTTTAATGGTGCGTGAAAGAATGACAGGAACAACAAAGAGACCTCCTGAGAACCTAAATAGGCTTCTTCAGCTCAGGTACAATAATTCTAGGTACAACCTTGCGTGGTTGTTTAGCTAGGTAAAAGCTGTTCTCCCAGTCAGCTTCTACCCTTCAACTGCTCAGTAAAGTATTAGAGTCTATATCAGGAGTCATTTGGGAATAGTTAATGAATTGCCATTTAGCCTAAGAAATAATTTTTGTTTCCCCCCCCTAACTGGCATGATCATTTGGGTTGGGGAGGGAAGGCTTTGGGTTCTGAATACATTATTTTTCCTGCAAATCAGGCTTGAGTTAGGCAGATTGAGAAGATAGGTTGCAGACTTCTCACACCAGTGAGTCAAGCATCTCAGCCAATATGAAAAACATATCTTAAAACAGTCCAAAAAGCTAAACAATACAATTTCCCCTCATTTCACTCTGATGAGCAGTATTATAGAAAAGAGAGGAATGGAGAGTTCCTGCAGAGAAGTGGGAACCAGCTAAAGAAACAATTGAAGACTGACAGAAACCCCAAGTCAGGTGAAAATAATTAGGGAAGGATGACATCTGGCTGAATTATTGTTGGTAGTTCTTCAGGGAGTTGTGCCAGTGAAGCTGTAGTCTAATTAAACCATACAGTCTGCATCTTCCTGCATATTTGGGACTCTGCATCTCTAACCAAGCTGCCATGAGGAGCAATACCACAAAAAGTCCTAAGCAGGTTTTTAGTAAATAAAATTCTCTTGACCTATAGGTTCTGATTTGAATCTCCTCTACAGCAGGCCCAGCTCAGAAGACAATGGCGATCATTTACTGTCCTTATAGGAAGAACTTCAGGCCAGAGGAGAAACAAGTCCATCCCATCTATAGATATAGTTCATAAAGAACAGTTTTCCATTGGTAAAAATTAAACATTCAATATTTATAAATATATTTTTTTTATATTTCATGGAATGACAAAATTGTCAGAGTCGGAAAGGACCTCTAGAGATCATCTAGTCCAACTCCCCTGCTAAAGCAGGATTGCCTACAGCACAGTATTCAGGATGGTCTTGAAGGTCTCCAGAGAAGGGGACTCCACAACCTCCCTGGGCAGCCTGTTCCAGTGCTCTCTCTCCCACCCTCACACTTGAGAAGATTTTTTTCTCATCTTTGAATGGAACTTCCTGTGTTCCAGCTTGTGCCCATTGCCCCTTGTTCTGTCGCTGGGAACCACTGAAAAGAGCCTGGTTCCATCCTCCTTCAACCCAACCTTCAGACACTTATAAGCATTAATAAGGTCTTCCCTCAGTCTTCTCCAGGCTAAGGAGTTACAGCGCTCTCAGCTTTTCCTCATTTTTCAATCATCTTAGTTGCCCTACGCTGGACTCTCCCTAGTAGTTCCCTGTCTCTTTTGAACTGGGGAGCCGAGAACTGGATGCAGTATTCCAGTTGCAGCCTCACCAGTACAAAGTAGAGGAGGAGAATGACCTTCCTCAACCTACTGGCCATACTCTTCTTTGTGCAGCCTAGGATTCCATTGGCCCTCTTAGCAACAAGGGCACATTGCTGGCTCATGGATAGTTTACTACCTTCCAGGACCCCCAGATAGTTTTCCTTGGAACATTTCCTTTGAATGGTTTTAATATTCTAATGTAATATGGGTATATTATACACATATATGGCATCCTTCTACAACTACAGACAAAAATAAATGAAATAATGATGCAATACTCAACTAGGCTATGCCTTTGTATATTTTTAACAGGTCACCCCTTTCAATTATTTGTTCTGCAACTACTTTAAAACTCCACTTGGGAATATAAGCCAAATCATGCCAGAAGGAAGAATGTGAATATTCTTAAATGTAAAAGATAAGTGTACACCAGATCATATTGCACAATGAGATAGCTGTAGGCTAATAATCCAAAACATTGTTTTTAGAGGTATTTGCATTGTACATTTATAAAACTGTTTCTGTCTGTATTCTGTTTGGTATTCAAAATGAGCAACTTTAATTTAAAAAAATACCATAAACGATTTTTCAGACAATCGAATATAAATTCAGATAAATTAATATTCCTTTCAGGAGATGATAGATAATAACTTGTGCTTTGAATTTCATGAAATTTAGGTAATTTGGATTAGCTACAGACAGTTTGTTGCTGCAAACAGCAGTACCTCAAATTGTTTTCTTTCTAATTATTTTGTCTGCTTGTCTCATTTTTGTTTCCTAATCTGTTTGTAATAAAATGTTACCATGGAAGAGAGAAAAAAACCATATTGTTTCCTACTGCCTTTTGTGTCTACAAAGCTTTACTAAAACAGACAAAAGGAAACTCCTTTGCAATAAATGGTACAAACCTATAGATAAGACTTCAATTCCTAAATGTTTTATAATAAACATTGTTCTTGGATCTTCATAATTTTTATTTTGAAAAAAAACCCAACATATAGGTTGAAAGTTTCCATTCTTTGTCTCTGTAACTAGTGAAGAGAATAAGTAAGCATTTTTGCTAACATAAAAGCCGCTGAAGAGACTATATGATGCTTTTGACATAGATTGGAAGTGGAAATAAAAATATTCTTCTTTTTTGAGTTTAGGTGTGTATAAGAATCCATCATGACACTGTCAAGCCCATAACTCACAGTGATAAGAAACCAATTACTTTGGTTTTGGGGAGTCAAAGCTTGCTGCCCCTGGGGAGGACATCCACTCTGGCTTTCAGCATTTAAACTGGATGGTTTAACAAGCTCGCCTCACCTCCAGGGTCTGGGGCAATCTGAGCCGTGAGGCAGGGAAGGGGCACTCTTGTCCTGTGATGGTGCAGGATCAGATGTAATGCATCAGCTCTTGATGAGTTTTCTTACATTTCTGTTTTGAATTTCAGTCTTTGAATGAATCAGAATGGCTTGAATGACTTGTAATCACACTGGTAAGCATGCTTATCAATATATAGAAAAAGGTCAGATCCTTTGCAGAACTCTACTGCAATGCAAAAGACTCACAAGGCCATTATAACATTTATCTGAAGCTAAAAAAATGTCCGTTGGTGGTATAAATGCAATTNAAAAAAAAAAAAAAAAAAGAAGGAAATAATAATAATAAAAAAAGAAGTAGCAAAACCCAGAATGCTAATATCATTGTTGACATAAATTTTCTCCATGCACAATACCCAATAAAGCCTATAGGTCTTCCAGGTATGTCTTAAAAGGGGAAATATATTAATAAGCAAAGTAATTGATTCTGAAAATGTACAATATCTTATATCACTCCATAATACATGAGTATGGATGAAACCTCTCTTTTATTTCCACTAATAATATCTGAAAACAGTAACATTCATAAAGAGCAGAAATATTTTTGAAATGTAAATTTCAGTAACTAAGGAAAAAACTGATAATTTGTGCTCCAGTGAGAAGTTGGAAAAGCAAGAAAAGAGGGAAGAAAGTGCTCTAACTACTGTGCACATCTGCTATAGTTTGGTAATGTTTTCTCCTATTTCAGTGTGGTTTTGAAAGTTTTACTTTGGAAGGACTTTAACACTTGAGAAAAAAAATGGTTTTGAACAACAAAGGGGATTCTGGTAAAAATGTAGGGAAAGAAAACATACTGGTCTGATTCCTTTTGCTTATCATATTGAAACACTGTATGAAGATCTTGACTGATCTTTGACAGAATATAAAATATATTCATGTCAAAATATGAGGAGGATGGGCAAAATGTTCTGGGTGAAGAACTAGGGAATAAAGTAGCATTTGTTAGCCCAAGGGAGAGAAGTTGCACCAAATCTTTCGATGGTTTTGGTTTTTAGCTTCACTAGCAGAAGAGTTTCAAGGGAAAGTGAGGAGAAGACAGTGTCCTACAACACTAGATTGCTTTTCATTAGAGGAGGATAAGGGCGTATTCTGATTACCAAGAGAAATAATTAAAGGAATTTCGTACACTCAGAGGTCACAGGATCAGACTTTGATATGATCCCAAAGGTATTCAGTGTGCTAGCCATTAGACATCTCTTTGAAAAGGAAATACACAAATACTATAATTGGTGATTCAATAGTATGGATGACACTCATTATTCTCTTACTTATTTTCATCATCTTATTTGAAACGTTGTGTATTTCATATGATTTCTTTTTAATAGGATGATAAAAGACCTAAGTATAGTCAATAGCTGATATAATGTTCCTTTTGAAGACCTTAGCAGCTTTCTAAAGCCAATACAAGTAATCAGAGTGAAGGAAAAAAGAACCCTGTGAAGGGTGGGTTTATTTTAATTTAATTTTCTTTTCCCTTGACCCTTTCACATTTTAGATTTGAGTGCTTTCACCAGGAAATAAATTTCATTTAATGAAGGCATGAGGACTCTTAATTATATTGAAAGAGCTTTTAATTGTGTCATTTCCAGTAATGGTGGAACTATTTTTTTTTGTTTGAGATTAATCACAGGTAAAGGAACTCACTCAAAATGCACTTTAAAATTAGATCAGAATATTTTTGTACTCTGGTGATTTCATGTCAAGCAAATAGCACTTGAAAAATTTATGATATTGCTTGATATGTTTACAAGGTCTGGAACTTTCCTTTATGTCAGGTGGATGTTTAGTACAACTACTTACTGATTTCTCATAACATTCACTGCATTCCTCTACAAACTCAGAAGGAAGGCAGAACCGCAACTCTTAACCAGACTGTTTTTCCAAAATTGCCCAGTCCTTCCTCAGAAAAGACATCTGCAAAACATATATGTTCATTCAGATTAATTTACATCTTAATCTAGCCTTCATCAGATTTTCAGACACTCTGAATGAGAGGCTAAGGCATGCAGTTACAGAAAGAGAGTTTTACAAACATTTTCAGAAAAATAAAATGCAAACCCTATTAAGCAAACATGCCAAAAAAAAAAATAATCAAATTTTCTTTACTGGAATTTAGGTTTAGACATATTACCAAAAGTTAGAATGCAGAAAATTAGTATTAAATGTTGACCCTCTGTAAAGCTGCTTGGAGGCAAGGGTATGTGGTAAATACCTTTTCTAGATAAACATAAGGGGCATTCACACAAAAATTTGATGCTTTAAGGAAATTTAATTTTCCCTAGAATATTGTCATTTTTTCTTAGCGGTATGCTTATGCTGCCTTCATATGTGGCATTCGATTTTCATAAGGTTTAATGTTCTGTTTCAAAAAATTCTTTTTGTAGAATCACAAAACAGTTCAGGTTGGAAGGGTCCGTAAATATCATCTAGTTCCAACCCCCCCACCATGGGCAAGGACAACTCCCTCTAGACCAGGTTGATCAAAGCCCTGTCCAGCCTGGCCTGGCCTTCTTAACTCAATTAATAAACGACATATGCAAATTATATATGCAAATTAAATTAATCTCAGTTTCAGACATAACACATATTTTTTTTCTCCCAGGTTTCTTCAACCTGCCCTGCTTCTTTTTACACAGAAAAAATATTTTCATAGTTTCTCTTGAGGTAGGCATAGACATAATAAATTCACAAAGTTTAAACCTCCTAAAATAACTAGGGTTGGAAGCAGGGACTAGAGGATTCCTAAAACATGAAGACCAGGTACAAGGACAGTTCATACAGGTGCTGTTCTCAGTTTTCAGTCCTTCAGTGCTGATGTGGTCATCACTAAATTCATAAATTGTTTTGGAGAAACTGGATAAGTTAGGTTAAAGTAACCATTTTTTTTTTTTTTTCACTGAGTTAAAAACCGATGTTAAGAGTTTGAGAGCTCAAGTGTATTCCTGGATGTTGTCCCCATTAATTTTCCATTCTTGTACTTTTGTGTTTCTCTGTCAAAATTGCATTTATGAACAAATGCTTTACTGGTGTTTCAATTTCCCTTTCAATTAATTCACTATATCAAAAAAGATTGGCTTGTATAAAGCCAGATTGTGTTCTAATTCTAAAACTGTATCATAAAAAATCTTTGCACCTTGCTAAAAAAAATTTAGTAGTACTTTGGCTTGGGCAGTTTCTTTCTCTGTCACCCTGGAAGGATTTGTACCTCACAGAAAATGAATTGGCCACTAAGGTGTCCTAAACTAATCACAAAAAATATCGCTAACAGTTGGAAAAGACCTTTCAAGCTGATACATTTGGAGCTAAACTGCAGGATATGGGCATACACAGCCTGCAGGATGCAACAGTCATTTAGGGTGCATGTCTCAATGGTTTCATGTATTCGGCATGAACAGAATGAAATCTCTCCCATGAAATGGAAATACTGTTGATACTGTTGTTCCCATGAGGGAATGAGATTGAAATATTTTTGTTGCTCAATTTACAATATTATTCCCTAAAAGAGCTGTTAATTAGCTCTGTGTGTGTCTGTGTGTGCGTGTGTAATAAATCTCATCTTTCTGGAATACTTACTCAGAAACCCAGAATCATAATTTAGATAAATTGTCTGCAACCGATTTATTGCATGTTATTTTTTTTACCTGACTTATAAATGTAAGAAAAACACCTCTTGTAATGTTTTAAACTTAAAAAGTCTCAGACATGAGGTCACAACCTTGATTTAGATGTGCAATGTAACAGTTTTACAAAAAGAGGTATTTTTTTCTTGAGATCTGTGGTTAGTTTTTGCTAAAAGATGAAGGTCCTTTAAACTAAATTCTATACTAAAAAAAGTTTAATTTGTTTTTACATTTTTTTTGGCTGTTTGATATAGTTTTTCTATAATTAATTCAACATATTCATGAAATAGGGGATGCTTCTTAATGCTAGGGATGAATGGCGATCCTGCTCAGTACTGGTGGAAACCAGGATAAACTGATAAGATGAAAAATGAGTAAAATGGCTCTAAAGTATTCTTAAAATCTCATATTAGCAGTACAGCTGGTAGAAAAGAAGGTGAAAACATCCTACAGGAAAAATTGGATGTCTTGTAGGCTAGAATTACATAAATGGAGTTTCACAATTAAAAGGTCATACATTCAGTGACTGATATGAATTCCTGCTGTAAAGTAGGCAGTGAGCCAGCAGAAAATGTCAGAGGAACATTACGAGATGATTGTAACCGATTAGTCAGTGGGACTATGATCTATTGATATGGAAAGGCTGTGACAAAGGCAGAAGTGTCAGGAGGACAGGACAGACATTTTTTTGTGTCATATCATACAGGTGTAAGCTATCTTATAAAGCAGTGGAGAGAATTTATTGAGAAGACCATATGAAAAAGTGAGAAAGCAAGTTGGAGCTTATGAGGATCTGGTGCTAATAAAAACCTTGAATGATGCTCCATGGCACAGACAGACGAAACTAAAAATGCCCAGTTGGATGAACATAGTAAAATAAAGGCTGGGTAAGCCTATAAGCATCCTCTTTAATCAACATATCAGGAAAGAAGTTTAGGAAGAGTAACTTAAAAGGTAGCATTGGCAGAAAAATATGTGAATAAGACTGTATGATACCATATGTGTGAGTTACAAGGTTTCCAGCTATCAGGGCAAAGAGATTCTGAAATGATTTATTAATATGGAAGAATGGGTCCCCAAAAGCAGCCTGTTTTTAAAAACAACATAAAATATGCCTGCTGGGATCTAGACTCACAGATCTGGAAAGAAGAAATGCTCAGAATGAGATCTGTATTATGAAAGCTCAGTTGCGGGATAGTCAAGAAGTTCATGGGTCTCACTGGCAGGTTCCCATCGGCAGTATTAATGCTTGTCTGGTGTGAGCACAAAGGTCCTTTTCAAGCTCTGTGCCCATGGCTGTGTGGTCTTACAAAAGAAGAAGTTCAAGGCTTCGGGACAGCAGCCTGGGAAAGCAGACCTTGTGAAGAAAACAAAACACGAGCTCCAGTTTTAACTGCATGTACTTCAGATGGTGAAAAATTATGATATGGCACACTCAATGGCGTGGAAATCAGGATTTACCGATTATGAACTATTCCCCTCCATCCCCCCACACCTAAGAGCTGTGATTTTTTTTCTGTTTTATTCACACAGAATATTCTAGTTTGCAATGCAACTATTAGGAGGAACTTCTTCTCTTTGAGGGTGGCAGAGCACTGGAACAGGCTGCCCAGAGAGGTGGTAGAGTTTCCATCTCTGGGGACATTCAAAACCCACCTGGACATGTTCCTGTCTAGGTGGACCTGCTTTAGCAGGGGAGTTGGACTAGATGATGTCCAGACGTCCCTTCTAACCTCATATCCTTCTGTGATTCTGTGACACACAATTATGAATTAGAAAATTTACATATCTTGCCAGGAATTGACACAATTCTCATGGGATCAGAAATGAGCAATTTTATCCTGCTACTTATTCACTCTATGTGTCAAATCAAAGACAGCAGATGACCCAGCTAAAGATGGAAATTTTAAATACTGAATAAACATCCTAATAAATTACCTGCCAGCAACCCTTTTAAAAATTATTGCGCTTAAAAATGCTGAAATCACCTATGTTGTCAAGTAAGCCAAATTTATTTATAAATGATTCATCAAATCTTAGTCCATCATATCTATTATGGATATTAGATAATTTTTCTGGTTTGGACATATTCATATATTCTGCATACTTTTAGCTGATGGAATTATATCATTTCACAAAGATGGGGATTGCCAAAAATACAGAGTAATTTTAGAGTAATATTAACCTAAAAAAAAATAAATAAAAGGCTATTCACGGCCAGGAATAAATGCATTCCTAAAGGAACCAGTGGGCAGAAACCCTAGTATTTCACACTCCTGTAGTAAACACTGTAATGATGTCCCAGTTCAGGACAAATATTTCTAGAACTGCTTTCCTTTAGAACATGCTTGCTAATTCCTTCCTCAGTAGCAGTCATAGCATAGCTGTTCATGTATAATGGATGGCTCTGCAAATGCGAATGAAATTCCTGTGTGTGTACGTGAGAGACAATAGCTTTCAAAAGGCTGTTAGATGATAAATGAGATCTGAAATCGTCATAAATAAAAATTAGTAATGGATTCAGTAAGTTTTAATGTTTATTTTAATTCCTGTTTTTATTGAAAAAGTATTGCACTTCTCTTTCCCAAGAAATATCTCGACTAGAGAATACACTACTTTCTTTACTTACAAACTTCTCTGTGCAAAATAGGATATTTCATATTTTAAAAAAACCCACCTGGTATTGGCAAAAGCTTTTTAACTATTCTGGCTTGTACCTGAGTGACTGCTTTTATTCCTTTGCTGTCAATGCATTTTTAATGTTTTTAAATTGCCTTGTTCTTACTGACTTAGGCTGAAATTCTGCTGGCACCATCTGTGGAGGGTTGCCAAATAGTGGTTAATTTACCACTGCTGATTTCCCAGTGGAAGAGGCAGGTTTTCCCAATCTAACTTACTGCACGTAAGAGCATGAGGGCAGGAAAATTAAGAAACTCGGCAATTACAACAAAAAGAACTAAGTAAAGTAAGGAAAGACATATTCCTGATGTGAGGTGCATCTTTTCTGTAAAGCTGGTAGAGACTACTTTTCCATCTCCCCCGTCTATCCCTGTCCTGTTTCCAAAGAACAAGAGCAATAGCAGTATGTCAGTAATGTCTTGTATCTGCAGCAGTATCTGTTCATTAGCCATGCACAGCCACAAAACAGTGGATCATAATTGATTTTAAATGTCTGTAATATAATTTTAAAATATTGGAGATAATATTCCAGTCTCCCTCTGAGATCTGGTGCCAGAAAATTATTTCTTGCAGCTTAAGGCTGGAAAGGAACAGACATCTAGTTAGATCTCGTATTCCACAAGATATTAAATTTAGACCAGATAGCCAATAAGAAGCCTAAATATTTTAGTTAGAGTAAGTACTTTCATGAGACTGAACTGTGAATCACAAGCAGGGGATAAGACCTGAAGATCTACCCACAGCAGGGAAATAATTTCGGCAAGATACACACAACTGAACAGAAAAATGAAATTGTATCCCACTGTAAACCATATCCCACTGTAAACCATATCCCACAGTAAAACAGGATATTTCATTGTAACAAAAAAAATGGCAATTTGTAGGAATTCAAATATGCAATATTAGCTGAGCAGCTAAGGAAAGTGTCCTTTCTCTGGCCTTACTGCATAAAGACTCATGTCCTGGGACATCAGCATTTTCTCTGAACCTTCTGGTGATGTATAGCTTCTTTCAGCCCTTCTTGATTCCTTCATGTTCTGTGTGCTTTTAGTGATTCAGACTGGTGGATTGACCCAGCCGCCAGCCAAACACCAACACAGGTGCTCACAGAATCACAGACTGGTTGAGGTTGGAGGAGACCTGTAGAGTTCATCTGGTCCAAACTCCCTCTTCAAGCAGGACAACCTAGAGCCAGTTGCCCAGGACTATGTCCAGATGGCTTTTGAATATCTTCAAGGAGGAAGACTCTCCAACCTCCCTGGGCACACTGTGCTGGTGCTTGGTCATCCTCACAGTTAAAAAAGTATCTGCTGATGTTCAGAGGGAACCTCCTGTGTTTCAATTTGAGCCCATTGGTGCTGCTCCCAGCACTGGGCACCATTGGAAAGAGCTCCTTCTTCTTTAAAACTTTTCATTAGGTATTTATTTAAGACCTTAATCTTGTCTTCTCCAGGCTGAACAGTGCCAGATATCTCATCCTTACCCTATGAGAGATGCTCCAGTGCCTTAACCATCTTAGCCCTTTGCTGGACTATAAATTGGCTCTGGACAGTGCGGAGCCCAGAACTGGCTGAGAGCCCACACACTCCCCTCCACTATAGGATGGGGAAAAATAGAAAGAAGGTAAAAAGGCTTATGGGTTAAGACAAGGTGAACCAAAAGATGTGCACTAGAGCAAACCAAAAGAAAAAACCCAAACCAAAGCACTTTTTCGCTGTTTTCCATTGGTAGGCAGTCGTCCAGTCATGCTCTGGAAAGCAAGACCTCAACACTTGTGATGATTACTGAGGAAGTAACTATAACCACAAATGTACCCCTTTCCTCTTGTTTCCTTGAGCTTTTACAGCTGAGGGCAACATCATGTAGGATGGAGTAGCCCTTTGGTCAATTTGGATCCCAGCTGTGTCCCTTCCCAAACTCTTGCCCACCCCCAGCTTACTTGCTGGGGTTGCAGAGTGAGAGAAAGAAGAGCCTTTGGTGCTGTGCAAGTAGCACAGCAGTAGCAGCCAAAACTCTGGTGTGCTATCAGCATCAATTTAGCCAAAAATCCAAACCACAGCACCATACAGGCTGCTGAGAAGGACACTAACTCCAGCCAGCCAGACCCAGTCCATCAGACGAACAGCAGTTATGAATGGAAAGGCTTTTTACGTGAACGTTCTTGAACCAAAAGCGTGAAATGCATGAAGATAAACAAGACAATAGGGAAATTCGGCATGTTTGTGACAGAGTTCATCCTGAATGTGCGTTTTGCCTAAATATAAATCTGAATAGATCTGTGGGATCAAGAATGCTCTGGAATCAGACCCGATGGCAACATGGAAAAAGAAACAAAGTATTCACAAACACTTAGTAGGTCCCAGGAAAACTTACAAAAATAAATACTTCCTCACAAGTCTTGCTGTTCATCCTTACCTTCACTTACCTATCTGAGCTCAACATCAAATGAGTGTTACTAGAGTTCTTGCTTAGGGAAGACAGTAAGAAATAGCTTCTTCCCACCCACCCCCCCATCCCCCCTTATATTCTTTTTAAGTCCTTTATTTGAAACTCAATTATATTTTTTGTTCAAATAATAATAATAATAATATATTTTGTTTCGAGAGTACTGTGGAATATCACTTCTCACAAGTGTACTTGTGATTCCCACCTACAAAGGGGGTTTCTGATTGCACTTTAAAATGGATTGCTGTTTTATTGGCACCATTTCCGTAAAAACAATTCAGCAGCACACATTAAGAAAGGTCTTTAAACAAAACTGAACCAATGCTTTGTTTGGAAATTCAGACCCCATTATAGCCTCTTTGCGTATTAAAATCTGATGTTTGGTCATTGAATGGAATATTTTACAGAGCCTGACTGAATTCATGGAATAATCCATTATTAAATGGATATCATCTCACATGAGACAGGCTTATTTTCCAGACCAGAAAAGCCTGGATTGGAATTATGGAAATCTTGATTCAGGAAACTTAAGTTAAGAAGATTAAAATATGAATTTGTGTGTTATGATTAACAAAGGAAAGCCAGGTTTAATAAAATTCACAATCAGTTTTAATGACATAAAATTTTACATTCCACTTCAACTAAAAAAAATGTTGCATTTTGTCGCAAAGGCTTTCTCTGTTATAGGTGGAACTGAAAAAAAAAATATAATTTTATAGCTGCAGGCTGTAACACATGGCAGAAGGAGGCCATATTATATTGATTTAATTCTGGAATTCCTATATTTTAGTAATTATATTTGCAAAACTAATTTATATATATTTCTCATTAATTTCTATTTATGTGTAGAATATTTTCTTTTTCCCTGTCTTTTAATTGTCTATAGCAGCACACACTTTATATCTGCAATGATGATCACTTTGGAGACTGATATACATCCAAAACTACTAAATCAGGGAAGGTAAAGTAGCACTAACAAGATAAAACACATGAATTTGAGAACTGGACATTGCTTTTGTTTTCTCTGTTTCATATATTTTGTGGTTAACTTGAGATGTCTTGATCTTTTGGAGACTATATATATTTGAACCATTTTCCAAAGCTTTCTTTCCTTTTTATGCCTGTGATCGTTTAAAACAAGTAGTTAAACATTTGCCTAGTGTTAGCTATGGACAAAAAGTAGTTCTTACAACTAGAGGTAAACTGTAAGTGTGAGAACTTCATTAGAGGAAAAATTTCAGGACTGAAGAGTCTGTAGTTACTGATCCATAAGATTGCTGTCAGTTGCATGTGAATGTAAGAATAACAGTGGAGAGACACATCAGAAATGAAAGCAGAGTATTAGACGGTCAAGTTCATTCCTTCAGTGAAGAGAAAATCTTTCAGCTGCTCAAAGTAGCACTGTTCTTCAGCCAAAAACCTTTAAAGAAACTTTCTCACAAAAAATAACTTCTACTCTTAAAAGCTCTCTCTGATGCTTGAGATTTGGGTGAAGTAAACCCTCATCTGACTTAGTGTAGTGACAAAAGATACATGAGTCAGACCTCTCCCTTTAATAATTCAAAGGTGTTCTCCTTTCTTTAGAAACAGCTGCATATGTTCTTTTATTTTTGTACCCATCTCACAGTTGACCTTAAGGCTGTTTCCCTAAATATTGCAGCTTTCTGTGGAAGGTTGTATGACTCTTTTTTGGCTGCTTCTTTGAAGTACTCAGAAACAACCATTGCCACATGTAGAATCGTAGTTCTTGAGTTATTAGAGGTGGATTTCAATTATTCTGCTTTTTTTTCATTGTAGCCTGCATCGACTCCTTCATGTAGATTCAAAAACCACCGTTCTCAGGAAGTTGTACCCCAGTGTAGGGAAGGCTAATAAAAGTACACACGGGAGCATTAGATCGTTGCCCATAAAGTGGGATTTGTCTCATTCTGGACTAGACTAGATGTCTATCTTTTTGTTCAGATCTATCAAGCTCTCAAAAAACCCAAAGAATATTATATACAAATACAGACAGAGAATTGATGCTGTAGGTAACAAATACAGACAGAGAATTGATGATAGTAGGTAAGGTCACAAACTCACAGTTGCACTCCAGAAGAATGACATGCAACCGATATTTTATGAATAGACTGTGCCATATCTGTGACAAATTTTAGGGTTTGGTTCCTTGCCAAACATTAGTCTTGGTGACCACTGTATTTGTGGAGTTATGATGTGACTATAACAATCCTGAAACCAATAAATCAGTCTAAGTGTAAGGATATTACTCTATTAATTCTTAATGTTGTAGTCTTCCCTTTTTTCCTTTTTATTTTTTTGTTTTTCATTTGCTAGCTGTTTTATAGTAATAATAGTAAGTACAAAATATTCCTTTTAGGCTTAAAGTGAGGTTGGTATACATCTAACAAATCAAAGTGATCCCAACTCTTGTTTTGGCCATCTGGATTTGGCAGTCATAAGACATTTAAAGATACGTGTCAATGTGAAATGCAGTTTCTCCTTGGTTTTTTTTTTTTGTTTGTTTGTTTTTTCCTACTTGAAGATAGGTAGTTTATGTTAAAAAAAAAAAA
>VZRU01018741.1:313525-338913 GCA_013398155.1 Pedionomus torquatus | reverse complement strand
GTTTTTTTTCTCCTTTAAAGTGTGTTGTTTATTGTAAAAAAAAAAAAAAAAAAAAAGCAGAAAAATATAAACCTGGAAATGCTCAGGAGGGTTGAGAAATCTAAGTTCAAAGTCCCTACCATGGCAGAGATGTAGAAATTTCCTTTTAAAACTTCTAAAAAGTTGCATATACTTGAGAAATAAACTTTCTGCATTCACGTATGGGATATGGAAATATGGGGTTGAGAATCTGAAATCAAATGCATACATTAACTGCTCCTCACATGATTTTTTTTTTCATGCTTGAGCTCCTATTTTAATTTGGGGTTAGGGAAAGGTATCAAATTAATTAAGCAGCAGCATAATACAACTCTTAGAGACAGAAGGTAGACTGAATACTTCCATAACAGTGATTTCTAGTATGGCAATTACTCCTAATAAACCTTGAGCAAAGTAAATCTGAAAAACACCGTTGCAGAGTAATTTCTTCCCACTAAGAAATTACTTAGACCTCCTGTGTAATATGTGGGCACCACAGAGGTAAAAATGGGAACTGTAGATACTCTGAAATTTCTTTTCATAGTATAACTTTAATTTTTCTTACAAGTTTGTCTTCTGGAATAAAAGGATCTGTGCCAGGATATCACTTCATATAGTAGCTGATGGGAAAAAGTGACATCTGTATTTATAATTCGCTCTGAGATCCTTTCAAAATCCTTTGAAGCTTTAGAACTTAAATATTTGAGACCATCCTCTGCAAAAGGATAAAACTTCAAAATCTACTGCCAGATCATTAACAGCAATAGACTAATTAAAGATACAAAGATTAAAACCCTCTTTTTATTAGGCCATATTAATGTTTAGCATTGAAAAGCCACAAACTGAAACAGTCTCTGACGAAAACTTTTCTCCTCTGAAGCAATTCTGCTATATTTTAAAAATGAAACTGAAGGAGCACAGGATGAGTAAGGTCAGTCTTGCAAATGAGCAGACTACTTTTCTTTGTAGTCAGGATATCATTAGAGCTTTTATAAAATTACCAGAACTTTTTTTGCCCTTAGAGTATGCTTAGGTAGCATGTTCTCCATGCTACAGATGATTCCAGTTATCACATTCTGCGTCGTGCTTTCCTGCTTTTCACCAGAGTAATTTTCACATTACATATTTAATTTACTTTGAAGCCTGACTGAGCTAATACAGTATTTGGTATTAATGGTTAGAGGCTCCATATACCATTGATCTTATGAATTAATAATTTCAAGTCTTCGGCTTGCACTTTAATTCACAGAGCAAGGTAAGAATGCTTTTTGAACCACAAATAACTGTATCACTGCTTACATTTTGGTCTGGATTGTATGCAGGGTTGAGGTACCACTGCAGAATATCTATAAGAACAGTAGTAAGTTTTTTCCCCTCATTACTCAGAAAATATGTACAGGTTTATTTCCGACAGGTTGTATTATATAAAACATACAGCATCAAATCATCTGCCACGCAATCTAACAACTGCCATAGCAAGACCATGTGCCAGTTCTCAGGAATACCGATATTTATCGTTGGTTCAGGAATCAGATTCAGTGAGTATAGAATGAAGAACAGCTTAAAAGCTTTCAGTTACTGTCTGTCCTTCAATGATTTTTTCCACTCCATTTTTCTTCCAGAGACATTGACCCAGTAATAACATGTGAAGATAATAGACATCATGGCAGGCAAAGCTGACAACTTACAGCTTTAAGGAGTTTTTCTTTGGAAGTAAACTAAATAAAACATTTCTTATATTTTAATTCCCCCTACCAATATCGTAAGAAAGAGGACAAGTTTGCCCAAGCAGCTGTGCCTGAACCAGCTCCCAGAAACTGTCAGGTCCAGTGCCCCATCTCCTCTGCAGGGAGTTCCCATGGCAACGCCTTTAGCAGAAGTAAAAGGAATTANCCCTCCACCTCATCTCTGTGCCAGTTCAGAAAAGCATTGCTGTCTAATCTTTTGGGCACTGAGAATTACCATTGGGCTACCCGGCTCCATTTGCTCTGTTTGTTGCATTTGAAAAGCCTGTCCTAGTTCCCCTGTGTCTCTTGGGTGTCTGATTTATGGCATCAAAAGAGAAAAAAAAAAAAAGCAGAGAGACTTTTAAGAGTGAAAGTTGTAGGGGAAAGATGGTAGCCCAGAGCTGTCTTCAGTTCAGGCACTTGAAAAACACAGCATGTTTAATTTTATTTTTCTTTTAATTTGTCTTCAATTTTCTAAGGACCCTGGCTGCAGTCATTAAAGATAAGACATAGCACATGAAATGTAACAGCTAGAAATGTCTTCAGAATATTGGCAGGCACTCAGATTTGTTGTCAGTGATGTGCGCTCTGATGAGATTGATGGTTGCTCTGGCCATATTTGGCAATTGATAAAGGTGTATAACTTCAGCAATTATATGTGAGAAAATAACCTAGACCTCGGTGAATTTGTCAGAGGATTTTGCAAAAATATCATCAAACTGTCACTCGAGAACTAATTAGCTTTTTTTTACAGCATGCAGCTCTACCGGGAAGAAATGCTCAGTGACAGGCATATGACATAACTACCATGCAGGCTGTAGTTTCAGTGAGAGCATAAATGCCAGGTGCACAAATGGAGAGTAGATTGCTCGTGATGGTCCCAGTCCCAGCTGTGGTGAAGTTGGTGAGCATCCTTTCCAACCACACTGGGCTTTGAGGAGGCCTGGGAGGAGCACAAGCACATCCCAGGTGTGATGGAGAGGGCCAGAAGAGCAGAGCTGGATATGCCCATACCGTGAGAGGAACCAAAAACTCTCCTCTTTCTCTTTTTCAACCCTGTACTGGATTTAGGATTACACAGAATCACAGAGTGATATGGGGTTGGAAGGGACCCTGGGAGAACATCTTGTCCAACTCCCCGGTTAAAGCAGATACTCCTAGACCAGGTTGCACAGGAAATTGTCCTGGTGGGTTTTGAATGTCTCCAGAGATGGAGACTCTACCACCTCTCCAGGTAGCCTGTTCCAGGGCTCTGCCACCCTCAAAATGAAGAAGTTCCTCCTCATGTTTAGATGGAACTTCTTATGCACGAGTTTGTGCCCATTTCCTCCTGTCCTCTCACTGGCCACCACTGAAAAAAGACTGGCCCTTTCTCTTGACACCTACCCTTTAAGTATTTATAGGTGTTGATCGGATCCCCCCCTTAGCCTTCTCTTCTCCAACTAAGTCCCTCAACCTTTCCTTGTCATAGAGATATTCCAGGCCTCTAATTACCTTGGTGGTCCTCTGCTGTATCTTCTCCAGCAGTTCCCTGTCCTTCCTGAACTGGGGAGCCCAGACCTGGACACAGTACTCCAGATGGGGCCTCACCAAGGCAGAGTAGAGAGGCAGGACAACCTCCCTCGACCTGCTGGTAACACTCTTCTTGCACTCCAGATGCCATTGGCCTTCTTGGTCACAAGGGCGTGTTGCTGGCTCATGGTCATCCTGTTGTCCACCAGGACTCACAGGTCTTTTAGAGCTGCTCTCCAGCAGGTCAGCCCCCAATCTGTACCAGTGCAGGGGGTTATTCCTTGACAAGTGCAGGCCTCTACACTTGCCGTTGTTGAATTTCATCAGGTTCTTCTCTGCCCAACTCTCCAGCCTGCCCAGGTCTCACTGGATGGAGGCACAGTCTTCTGATGTGTCAGCCACCCCTCTGTTTTGTGTCATCGGCAACCTTGCTGAGAGTACATTCTGTCCCTTCATCCAGGTCATTTGATGAAAATATTGAAGAGGACTGGGCCCAGTACCGACCCTTGAGGGAGCCCACTTGACATAGACCTCCAACTAGATTCTGTGCCACTGATCACGACCCTCTGAGCTCTGTCTTTCAGCCAGTTTTCAATCCACCTGACTGTCCATTCATCTAATAAACACTTTTTAAACTTACTCATGAGGATGCTGTGGGAGACTGTATCAAAAGCCCTGCTGAAGTCAAGGTAGGCAACCTCCATCACCCTCCCCTCATCTATCCATCCAGTCATGCCACTGTAAAAAGTTATCAGGCTAGACATGCTTTCCCTTTGGTGAATCCATTTTGACTATTTCTGATAGCTTTCTTTTCCTCCAGATAGTTTGAGATGACGCCCAGAATGAATTGTTCCATCATCTTTCCAGGGATGGAGGGCAGATTCTTGCTCTGCTCCTGGGCCTGAGATTTCTTCTAATGTGGCATTTGAAGAAGTGAGAATTGATAGCTGAGACTTAGGTGCAGGGGTGCTTAAGACACAGTCTGTCCCCTGTAAGAGGTCTGGAGTGTGCTCTAAATCTCCTGCAGTGCAGTCTGAGGCAGCATCAGGGATCATGTTTTGCTGAATCAAGGTAAAATTGACTCTGTGCTAAGACTAAGGGTGCTTCAGGTTTACATTTCTGAGATGTTATTAACTTAGTTGGAAGCAGAGGTTATGGAAGAAGTAGGCTATAACTCTTACATCAATGCACTAGACTCATAATTTCATTTTGAAGAAAATAAAACAGAAAAAAAGCAAGTCAGAGCATTAGCAGCAGAGTACCATCCTGCTCTGCAGTGCTTCTCAATGGCAACATTTCAGGTAGCTCCTCACATCATCCCACTGGATGCTCAGACGTATGTCTCCCATCCCACACAGCTCATGTGTAATACAGAGATGTCAGCAACCACCTTTTCTGACCTCAGCCTCAAACTGCAAAAAACATGAATCCAAGCAAATATACTCAATTCTAACATGCTGACCCATAAAAACTATCTTCAGATTAAGGGGCCCTGAAAAGATAAGTGAAGACTTTTGCAATACACTGTAGAAATTACCATAATCTATATAATCAGGATGTCAGTATCTACAAGAGAGGATGTATTCAGTTGTTTTAGGAAAATTAATACTTTCAAGTTATAAGTATACACGAACTGGGGCTGCAGAAACAATATGAAAGCAATTACTTTGATGTTTTTATTGTTTTAAAAACTCTTCACTGAAAATTTGGTAAGTTTTGAGGATTGTTTTCATCCCTAAAAGAACTTCTACCTTCATTTACTAACTCAGTGGGTAGCATGCAGCTCCTCTGTGCCACTGTTCTCTGAAGACAGCGAGAAGCTGGCTTGGAAGCAAGCCTGCATCAAATACAAGATTACAGAGCCCTGGGCAGAATCCTGGAACTTTGTGAGCAGAATTTCTCTGCCACTATTATAAAGAATGAGGAAATCTCTTCAGTAAAATGAATAAAAGTTATCATTGATCTAAATTGCTTTCAGAAATTTTTAAATAAGAAGAAAGTTAGAGATTTTTCTTGCAGCAGAATCTTTCAGTAAAGCAAATATGTATATCCAGTCCATACCATAACTTAGATATGTATGCTAGCTACAAATTTATGACTGCCAATCACCTACTTTACTTCGGAACACGCCTTTCTTCAAGGATTTGAAAAACACCTCCATAGCAGAGTACAAGTTTTGGCCTTAAAAGAAAGCGACCTGCCTCCCTGCCCAAATCCTGCTTTGAGAATCTTAAAAATCTCCCTTTATTTCTTTCATTTCATCCAGCTGCTGCCCAAAGAAATTTCCTCCCCGCCTTCAGAACAGCTGGCTTTGCACTATTGTGCAGCCTTTTTCTTTTAACGCAGTTATCAAGCCAAAAATTGCTAAAATCTGTCCTGGCAAACAATTTGCATTTTAATTATGAAGAAGTCTGCCACTTTAGAAACAGATTCACACGTGAAGGGTCTCCTCTGGTCCTCCTCTGACTTAACCTTTTGTCTGCTGCCATTTCAGCTAAAGAGAGAGCTTGGAACAGTGCAGCACATGGAGGTTTTCCCCTTCCCTTGGCAAGTGCTGCAGACTGCAGATTGAAGAACTTCTATGGTAAGAAGATTAAAAAAGAAGAAGACGATGATAAAACAGAGGCTAGCAATGCAATAAAGATCTCGTGTACTCTAGACCACCAATAATAGTGATGTAAATCTGTATGATAGGAACATCTCACCATCCTATAAAATGTCAAACATTCTGTTTGTCTCATGCCGCGTACAAACAAGCAATTTTTTTCCCCAGCACAGTTCACCAGAAGTTCTTCTATTATTCATGTATGAGAACTAACTGGAATGAATAAAATACTCTCATGCAGTAGTAAAACTAACAAATCATGCAGTAAGGTTTAGGCACAAAGGCACACTAACAAGTTACTCTCTGCCAGCTGATTCCTGAGAAGTGCACATTTAATTCACAACATATACTAACTCAACACTCTTTCAAAGATTCTCATACAATTAATTAATTGAATATTTTTTCAACCAATATTTTTTTGTTTGATATACTTCAAGAAAAAACTGAAACTATTTGTTTGGGGTTTTGTTTTTGGTTTTGTTTTGGTTTGTTTGTTTGTTTTTTCTTTTTTTTTCCTGAATTTATTTAGATAACAACATTTTTAGCAGTGATTTCTTTTCATGCTAACACGAGTAACTACAATATTTCCAAAAGCACTATATTCCTACTACTACATCTCTCACCTGCTTCTAGGTGTAACATGCTGCTTACTTATATCAATTTGTGTGTTTTGAATAATATCTCCTTAAACTTTATTCTTTTTTCAGTAAAGCAGATCATTTATTCTCACTTTTGTTTAGGCTGTCTCTCTATATGATCTCCATAATGCATTTAGCAGCCTCAAGCACTGAGGTTTAGTTTTCTATACCATGTCACAGAGTATTGAAATGCACTTTTGGATTCAAAGGCTTATGAATGGAGTTTACCTGTGGCATTATTAAACAGAAACATCCCTTTGCATTAAGTTTAGCTTTATTTTGTAAAATTAAAGTACTTTCATTGACACAAGGCACTGGACATAACTGTAAAACACACAAACAGACATAAAAGGAGTATCTTACAAATGAGTCAAGAAAAATGTTTGGTAATGGGTTTTCTTCTGGTGACGATTTTGTGTTTATGAGAAACAACGGAAGTTTCATACTTTCTCCGTTCTGATTTGTAATACATAATTTTCTTTTCCAAAAGAAAAATTAAATAACCATTAGTCTTTATCCTTAGTTTTGATTCCTGGAGAAAAGATTGTGAGACCTTTTCCTCCTTCTTTTCTTCCCTACTTTATGGCTAAGGTATCTTCTGTTTGTGGATTTAAAGTGCTTCAGGTTTTATTCAACTTTACTGGGACAACTAGATATTTTAAGCAGTTGAATCTTGTGCATTGCTATTTTTGTTCTTCCTCTTTGGAATTATTAAAGGCTTTATCTTTATTACATACCACTGGGCTTGCTCCAAGGCGTCTAGTTACCAATTCTCTGTCACAGATATCTTTTTTCATGCTGTAAATTGATGCTTCAGGCATGGAAAATCATGTGGCTGAAACAAGCTCAGCAGATTCTTGAATACCTTTAAAAACAAAATAAAACCTTAATAATCCATACCTCATTTCTAGATAGTGCTGCATATACTAAGTCAGAAAGTTATTTAAGAGGGAGACTATTAAGAAACTAATATATTAAAAGATAACAATAAGGTCAGTTTACTATTGTGCCCAATTCCTTTATTCTACTTCTTATTTTTTAGCTACTGAAATCCTCTCCCTGGCACTGGCTTTTGGGTTTGGGGGAGTGAGGAAGAGTTGTCTTTTTTCAGCTGGCATCCTGCCCTCCTTTTTCCTGATGCACCTAGAATACACAAAGTGTTTTTTATTGGCTGCTAGTCAAAGGGTGTCAGGCTGCTGATAAAACACTTGCCCTTTACTATCTGACTATTCTTCCGTAGCTTGCAGAGTGAACACAGCTCTTCAGTGTCAGAAAAGTATATTTGCTCTTAAGAGCCTGATTCATAAAAGTGGTTTACCTCATATACGTGGCTTTCCCACAGGATATGCTCACACAGGGATGAAAGGATTTTTTTTTATTTTTTTTTTGAGCTCTTGAAAATTGTTCAAGATTCATACATCTTTTTGTACAGGAACTAAGATGATATTGCATTAGTGCTAGCATTATCTTTCACAGGCAAAAAGAATATAAAATTGCAAGTTAGTATGCTTAAACTCTTTAGACCCACGAATGGTCTGCTTTATTTCTTATATAATGTCTACTGCAACAGTGTCTCATGTTCCTGGAGATGGCAATAGATTTTACATCAGAAATAGCTAATCGTAAATGTAGATTTAAAAGTTTATTGCAAACCTACAGTCTTACATCAAGGGATGTAAAGAAAGAAATGGAATCAAGGCTTTTTTATTCCTGTGTCTATCATGAATTATGTGTGTTGTATTTCATGGACTATAATTTTGCTTTTGCTATTTTGAAGTTTGAAAATCATGGCTTTCAGAGAAAAAAGGAAGAAGTAACATACAGAATGTGATCCTTGTTTTCATCATCGAAAAGCAAAGTAAACTTCAAAATCTGGTGGCTGAAATGCTATTAGTTTCCTAAGGTCATCCTTATAGGAGTGTGCCTCTGTTACAGATTTAGGTCTCAGCATGTCTACCTTATTTCTAGTAGCGTAATAGTTTAGGTTGGAGTACAGGACTACTCTGAAAGGGGTATCTTAAAAACTTGTTAAAAGGTCCTCCTGAACTTTTGTCCTGGGGGTTGGCATGAGCCTAGCATGTGCAAAGCCAAAGAAGTAAGATCGGTGCAGAAAAATATGTCCTGTATTACAAGAAGCATTTAGAAGTCAGCGTTAGTGAAGGTAGGTTCTAGAGCACCAACAGCACATGGGTAAAGGACTAATATATACCAGAAAGCTTTAGAGAGAGTATCAATATTCTCTCCAAGATCTATTTAATAGAATGCTTTTTATAAATAATATAGAAAATACACATCCTTTCAACAGTTTAATAAAAGAATATTTAAGTTACTGTGTTAAAATTTTAAGGATGATATTTATTTGTCTGTTGCACGCACGTACAATTCCCTCAACACTGAAACTAATTAAGGATGTGAGTTAACAGCCAAACAGGCCACTGAAAGAATCTTAAATTTTGGTTGTGAAATGAAAATTACTTAATACTAGACTTACAAGAAAGAGTGGATTATGTCAAATGATGTTGATTCATTGCCTCCAATACCAATTAATCACTTTTTTTATGGCAAACTTACAAAAGAAACTAAATGAATTACTTTCTTAATGTAGTAATATCCTTCATTGACAATAAACAGCTGAGATTACTGGAGGATTTGTGCAGTAAAGGGAGCAATAATTTGTAACAAATGAAAGTAATCTACACTACTGCCGGATTTTAGCTGTAGAATTTAGCATAGGTAAATTATTAATGTTATTAAGTTGTTAGAAGAAGTCATGTGAGAACGAGTTACAGATTTCAAATGTGGATTTATTCAGTCATGTGGTGCTGAGGAGAAGGACAATCCTGAACTATAAGAAAATAAGCTGTGTAGCGCTGCACAGGCTATTGTTTAGTTTAGGATATTTAATGACATTTAATTTAAACGGGGATGTGAAAACCTGTTGCTTTCTGATAAGAAATACTGGAGATGGTATCGAGGGAAGAACTCAGGATAAGGAATTCTATCATATCACATTTCTAATTCTATCACTGATTGTTCTTAATAAATCTCATCTGAATTCTTGAATTCCTCCCTTTCTGTGATGCTCATAGACCACTTCCATCATAGTACAAGAGTATTAAAAACACACAAAAACTGTAGTGCTGTGTATTGATGCAAATAGTTGAGTCCCACTAAAGATGCCCATCAGCTGATCCAGGTATACCAAGCTCTCAGTTTGTGGAGAGGATAGGACTTAATTCCAGCTGGACTACAAAGGGTATCTGCAGTTATTAGAACTTAACTTGAAGCTACAGCTATGACAAAACTTTTTATGTGGGGTCTTTTTTTCATGAATTGGAGACCTGTAACTGATGTTACATAGTGTAGAAAACATATATGTATACATGTATACAAGTGTGCACAGACCCACGCAGGTATGTAAGTGTACGTGTATGGTGTATACCGAAGCAATAGTAAACTGAAATAAATTCTCCTGCATGGATGTGTAGATCAGTAGCCTTTAGCAAGTCACCCTGGCAGTTTATCCTCACCACTTTTTTCTCTATTTTACTGTTTGCATCAATTTTTAATTCTCGCCTTTATCTGTCATTGTTCTCCTTTGCTGGCTTCTTATTTCAGCTTTAGAAAGTTAGTTTTCTAAGAGATGTTATTGATTTACATGTTCTCAAAGTGGCAGTATATTGGCAGTAACTGATAATTCTAAAGGCTTCTGTATGACAGGTTGTCTTCCATACATACATATAGATAGATGATGATAGATAGATAGATAGATAGATAGATAGATAGATAGATAGATAGATAGATAGATAGATAAAATTTGCTTCTACTGACCCAGAATTCAGCTTAATATCTGTAATGAAAGATGTTTAGCTGCCTCTTTTTCTACACAGCCAAGATACATATTTCACACCCACAGAGAACAAAAGGTCTCTGTGGAGTTGCAAAGCTGCTCTTAACTGTAGTTTAGAATTAAATATTATGTACCAGGGGTTGTAATCCATTGCAATTTTCTCCTTCAACCAGTTTATATTTTATCAGTCAGTCAGTCAGTGTTAATTCATTTAATTTGTTTTCAGAAACACATCAAATTTTGCAGAGCCTAAATTATTTAAAATTTTAGGGAATGAATCAGCAGCTCAAAGGAAATATTTTCCTTCACATTTTGATGTAAATGCATATTGTCCAAGAGAACTCTCCAACAAATAAATTCTCTGATAATTAAAATGTTCATTTCAGGTGTCACCTCAAGGAAGACTATTTTAAAACAATCCATGTTGGAGGGACACAGAATGGACTAACTTCATGAGAGCACACAGGTAGGGAAGAAGTATCCACAGCTTCTTAGCCAAGTACAGAAAAAGCTAATTTCTTTAATGCAACCATATATGCATTTCAAGCATGTAAGCTTCAAAACATGTGAAAATAAATGTTCTTCTCAGCTGGAAAAGCATCTCTCCAAAAAAAAAAAAAAAAAGTGATCACTTCAGAAATAAAGTGCTTGCTAGCTTTAATACCAGACTTGCAAATGTCTGAGATAGCTGGTGCTTTCAAATTCTTCTAATGAGGGACCAAGCTAAACAAGTTTAGATTAGCTTTGGTCATTAATGTGTAGGAATATTTCAGGTGCTTTTATAGCTTGTAGGTCCCAATCATTATGCAAGAAATGTATACCTAAGTTTGGGTGTTCGTATCTCCTGTTTAATTGCTCAGTTTGTTGTAAAAGTATCAGTGAACTGATAGCACACAACCTTGTCTGAGTAGCTAAAGAAATCTGGATGCAAATGTAATTTAAAATAGATAAAATAGATAACATAGATAAAATAAGAATTAGAATAATGAGCTCATTTTCTAATTTGAATTTAAGAACTGATCCAGTCAGAAGGTGATGGAAAAACAGGAGTGTCCCAAAAGACAATTACTGTTTCATGAAAAGCCAGCCAGTCCAATCCTGTGAAATTCTACATATTCCAGCTCAGTCTGGCAAGAGCTTCTGCTTTTTTTTCTGAAAGGGAGCAGATAGATTTGCAGATTAAAACCATAGCCTTCAGTCTACTGGGACCAATCAGCTAATTTGTTTAAAGTGTTGCGAGACAGAATTAAATACCCACTGTCCTAGCAAGCACAGTAGATTCTGTCAAAGAGGCATTTTTAGCCCTCGAGGCATGTAATTACTAGTGCTAGTCCATAAGGGAATTTCATCCTGGGAGATTTTTATTATCTTTCATAAGAAGCCTCCTGGTTATTGATAGCTGATACCTCCTATAAAATGCTCAGCTTCTTGCAGATGGGATACTGAGGCTTTCAGAGGGTGGAAATTCATGCAGTTGACATGGGACAACTCCTTTCCACCACAATATTGTTATATTACTCTTGCTTATATGTGACTTTCATGCAACTTCTGCTTTCCTAACAGTAAGAAAAGTAAGTCAGAGAAAGGTCTACCATGAATAAGAGAATATAACAACAAAGGACTCCAGCTATCTTTACCATTTTATTCTTGATCAGAAATCATCAAAGTCAAGCACAATTGGAGTGAAGCACTGTGCTACGTAGATACATTCCCTCTGAGCATCACTGGAACTTCCATCTGCTTTCTTCTCTGAAAGCTCGCTCTCTGAAAATAATATTGTGCAAGCATGGAAAACAAAGCACTCACAGAGTTTCTTACTCCTGCATATGAGGTGATTATGGGATGGAGCACTGCTTTTATGTTTATTTTCTTCTACAATGTCCTTGACAGAAAACCACTCTTAATTTTGATAGGGCATGAAAGGACATTCAAAGCTGATCCGGAGGCTTGAACTTGAGTCAGCGAAGTTTCTAAAATTTAATAAAGGGAGATAAATACAGTGACTCAGAGTAGGTAGATATCATCAAAAAAAAAAAAAAGTCAGGTACAGTGTGGACGCTGCAAAAATGCAACAGTACTCAAAAGCACAATTTAAAACACTTTGCATTTACATTGTGAGATGTTTTATCTTGATTAGGAATATCTTCAAACAGGTGGGCTTCTTTCTTCAATTAGCCTGAGTATCCTAGCGTCTTTGCCACTACTGCAATAGACCATGGAAGAAAATAGAATCACTAAGGTCAGTAACATTCAAAACTATTTTGAGCTTTCTTCTCTTGTTGGAGAAGACCAGTTATCAGCTGGCAATTGCAAGTTAAGATCTGATGAGTTCATTGTCTCACAGGGATGCCTTCCAGTCCTGCCTGTGGCTGCAGTAAGCAAATGGTTGGTGCTTTGGCAACAGCAGATTTTTGAAACAGATTAATCAACACATAGACTCCTCCATCAGCCATCCTTGATGCACTCTGCAGGCAGGTTGGCTCAGGCACCTCTTACATGGCTAATTTTTTTCTATGCACTCAGGAAAAAAACAAGAGCAGTATTCTATTCTCAAAAATCCATCAATTCTAGAATACTTATTATGAAAATACTTCAACTACAAGGAAGATTTCTCAAGAAATATGCAGTTCCTGTTGTATTTAAATTTGAGGGAAAACTCCATGCTTCAAGCACACTTTTTTTTTCCTGTCTGTCAGCTGCCATGAAAATGAGGGGAGTGATACAATACAGTGTAATTTTGGCATCAGCTCCAAGAAACCATGGGGATTCTATTCTAAGTCTGAAGTTAAATCAGGTTATACTGCCAAGTCTTTTTTAGTGCTAGCTTCCTCCTGACCCCAGATATTATTCTGTTAGTAATCACCTGGGATTGTTAGGAATGCAATTTCCATTAAAATGTATTGTCCATATGTCTTTAAGCTCCATTCGCTCTTCACATATATGCTTATGCACATGTGCCAATGAAGATCATTCAATTACATAAAAGGCTTATTCTTTGTAACCATTGTTTTTCCCACTTCATGTATAAAAGAACAAACTTGATAATAAGTGGTTTGAAGCTTCTAATTGATTCATTTTTAATAGTTTGCTGAGTTCATATAAGATTTTATAAAGGAGATCACTCATTATGTAGCAATTTCTGTATCAAATTTTCAATTCCACCTTTTCTTAGCTAGAAAAACTGAATGTTTTTTTTCTATCTGTCCATCAACCTTCTTTAAACATTCCTACAGAATAACTAAAATTCAAAATCATATTTCTTTCATGTAGTTTTCATGTCTTTCTCACTCATTTTTCAAACAGCTCTCCTTACCTTGCACACTATCATCTAACAATGTCCTCGAAACACTAAAATAACATCTGAGGTGAAGCTGGGGAAGCATTGCAGAACATGTTCTGTAAACATCTTCAGCTTTTAAATTATTCACTTTGACTCTACTCAGGCCTTCCCATTCCCATGAATTTTCTAAGAGATAAATGAAATAATGTTTTTCAAAAGAACAAGTTGTTAGTGAGCACTGCAAAGCCAGAAAGTAAAATTCAAAATTGTAATTTTAAAGGCTGGAATGAGACACCTGACACTAACAATTTGTATATGCAGTCAAGGAACTGAAACTGTCCTGTCAAAGCAATTCCCATTTCCTATGCAAAGACTGTATGTGGAAAAAATACAGGTCATAAATTGTCTTTCAAAATTATTTCATTAGTAAAATTACATATGAGAGAGACTGAATAAAGCATGTACTGGAAATTTCTCTTTATTACTTATTTAAATAATTGTTCTGCCAATCTTGAAGTCAGTTCCTACCACTGGCTTCGTAAAACTTGTTGCTGAGGCTCCAGTATAGTTGAAAGCAAGCAGATGACTTATGACAAAAATGTACAGGTGCTAGTATCACTGCCGGGCTTTCATCATGCATGTAGGGTGCACAATATCAACAAATTTTCCTTTGTAAGACGATGACTGGAAAGATGAATAGAACAGAATAGAATAGAGCTGAATTGAGTTGAGTTGTATTGAATTGAATTGAACTGAACTGAACTGAACTGAACTGAACTGAACTGAACTGAACTGAACTGAACTGAACTGAATTGAATTGAATTTCAGTTGGAAGAGGCCAAGATCATCTATTTCAACTGCCTGACCAATTCAGGGCTGACCAAGTTAAAGCATATTATAAAGGGATTGTACAGATGACTCTTAAACACTGACAGGCTTGGGCCATCAACCACCTCTCTAGGAAGCTTTTTTCCAGAGTTGGACCACACTCTTGCTAAAGAAATGGTTCCTAATGTCCAGTCTAAACCTCCCTTGACGCAACATTGAACCATTCCCATACGTCCCATCATTGGATACCAGGGAGAAGAGATCAGTATGAAGAGAAGATGCAAGCAGAGTAAGGAAAAATTGTGGATCTGAGGCCACAGAGGAAGACAGCAGGGAATAACCATCACTGTGTTCTGCAGCTGAAGTGACAAAACTATGTGACAAGTTGCAGAAGATCAAGCCTGCCTACACTGTCATCTCAGAGCCCGGAGACAGACTGACAGCACCAGTGCTGTTCAGGGACATTATTCCCCACTCTGTCCTGCTTCCTGAGCTCAGGGGTGCTTGATCAAGCTGTTACACCAGACCAAAACTAAATGTATGTCTTAGCACTGTAATGGGTCTTGGAACACAGAAAGTAGTTTGACATCAGTAATTTTTCACTCATTTCCAGATAAACAGTACTTGAATACTTGGAGTTGTCTTTTATGGTATCAGTATGTCCACTTATTAACAAAATGGGTTTTAGTTTGAGAACTGCTGCCCCCTGCCCCATAAACTATGAAAATACTCTAAAAGCAGCATTATGGACCCATTGTTTTACAGGCAACTATCATTATTGTTTATTTCTTCAACATCACTGTCAGAATAGGAGAGGTTTTTACAGTGTTATTGTGAAGCAACTTTCATATTTTACAAAGATACTGAAGTTTAAACATTTAATAAATAATTTTTCCTGTACTGTTTTTTTTAAATTGGACTATTAATCGATACCATATCTCCTAGGGTTCAAAATTCACAGCTGACTTCTGCTTTAATTTTCTTCCTGCTTCTCAGATCAAACATATCATGACAACGGGAGGTTGGTGAAAATACTTACGAGAGGTTTTAAATGCAAAATTTCACTGTTAGATAAAAGTTATTTAATATTTTTTTTACTTAATTTTCTGGCTGTGCACCAGTCAAGCTAATATTCTGAGCACAGTTTGTAAGTGATGATTAGTGTAATTAAAAAGAAATATAGAAATAATATTTGTTCTTTCACCAATAATGAATTTTGTCCTCTCATTTAAAATCAATTTGTTTTCTCCCACTAGTCCCACAATGTGTTCTGCCTTCTAATGCATGCACACTTAAATTGTTTGCCTCATTGATCACTAGAAGGACAGGAAAGCTTGAGTTAAAAAGAGGAAATCCAAACCTCGATGTCCAGTATGACATAGTTGAACACTTAAGATCAAATGATTTTAAATGATGTACATCCAGTCTGGTGCCAGTATACAGGAAAGCATAATAGAAAGCATAATAAACCATGCACATCTATAGATTTCTGAATGAACATTCTTATGATGGTATTGAATCTAATAGTATTTTTGCAGTGGAGGAATTGTTCTCTGCTATTTCTTCAGAGAATATTTGCACTCAGCCACATGAATACTCAGAGTACGGCAGAACCATTTAGGACAGCCATCCCGCTGAGCATCCTTGGTTATCAGAAAGGCAAAATGGGCTGGTTTAAAGATAAGGCACTGGGATAAGAGTATTTCACCTGTTTAGCAGTGAAGCAGGAAGAATTTTTTAAAAGTCTTATTCATTAAATGTCACTGAAGTTCATGCTGAGAAAACACTTTGAAATGGATGCATTGGGAGCATGGAGCAAAAGGTGTCAAAATGCCATCCTAATGACCTCCCACATGAGGTAACTGGCAGGTTAATCTCTGACAGTTACTGTATGACATCTATCACTGGAATTAAACACAGGTAGTCACCGGCTGGTAAAATACATCAGATACAGAGGACACATAGCTGATCTTTACAAAGAAAGATGAACTATACTTCTGCTGCAAAATATTTTCAGAGTTTTGGGAAAGAACCATTACATTTACTTTATTCTACCTTCTTACTTTTAAAAAATAATGACTACTAGTCAGTTATAGGTATTGGGGAACTATTAGTTTGATTTAATACATCAGCACCAATATCTCTGGGAAGAAATGCCATTATTGTATGCAAATAAATATGATCCTTTTTATTATTTTTTTCAATTGTGTTTGCTATTATTCCTTTTTAACTCTGTTCCCTCTAATTTATGCTGCCTTGAGTGTATGCTATTTCTTATTTCTTTGCCTGGGAAAAAAAAAAAATATCAAAATTAGGGTATCTAAATGGCAATATGCCATTTCCTTGTTTGAGAACGATGAATACATTGTTGCTAGGAAACAGTTTCCAAAGACAAAATTTTCAAAGGACAACATTTTTATAGATAAAATAGTCTCCCAAGTATAATCCCGAAACAATGCAGAAGCCTGAACAAATGTCCCCTTATGGGGTTTGAAAGGGAAGAAGGAAGAGAGTTTGTAGACAGAGACAGCTAGTTAGTAGCCTATTTTACAAGATAATATCCTTATTTTAACCAATTCCTATATGGTGCACAGTATACCTTTCCCAGAGTATGATTAGAAAGCAATATTCAAGTATAACTGTAGCCTTCACTTTGCAGACCTAGAATCCGATCTTCAAAAATGTTGACCACATGAATAAAAACATGTCAGCCCAGAACGGGGCATAGTATGGCCCTCCCTGAAAAGTAGTGTTTTACATTTTTAGCTATATTTGAATTGATGTATTGAAAAAAAAAAAAAAAAGCACAACCCAAAATATTAATGTATATGTTGAATTAGTCTTTTTTGGAAGTCACAGTAATGTGACACCATAGCACTTACTAAAGGTGAAAGCTATACTGAAATTGTTGAGACATCACAGATGTTTCTGCATGGCCCAGCTGCTAAACATGTAAGATTCTTCGTACCTAATGTGTCTTTTGAAAGATGCTGACTTGAGAAGACCAAAGGCTACTACTCATGAACTTGCACCTCTGTAGAATATTTTATGTAGTCCTCCTTTTGTGGATAAATCTTTTCAATATTAGGAAAGTCAGTGTATGGCCCTCATCCCAGAGGCCCTCTTGTCTAATCTGGAATCTCCCCAGACATGGACTCTTTAGTTTTTTCTATTCCCAAGGGAAACACTTGGGCCCACACTCACAACTTCTGTGTAGAGCAGTGCAGAACAGCTCCACTTCCTACCCCACACCCCCCGCCCCATGTTATTTTACAGCAACCCCTTATAGCTACTGTCCCTGCTAGATGTCCTTTGCTCCAAGACACTTTCTGCAATAACACCTAGGTGACATTTCAGAAACAACCCTAGGAAAAACCCAAACCCACTCCATCTGCCTCCCTTCTGCTTCAGGAACAGTACTTTTCAACAGCTGTTTTGTGATTGATGATTCGTTCACAGCCTTGAACACCTTCAATAGCCCTGGCCTGTGGAGGATATACCCTTCGTTATATCAATGGAAACCTTAAGGACTAAAGGCAATTCTGGTACATAAAAGAGGCTGTCTGTGAGCTCAGAAGCTAATATTACCTATGTGTATAGATATTGGCAATAACACCCTAATTATTGATTGAGATTCTCGAGTAAACTAAATAAATACTTACTACCAGCCTGGGCAGTGTTCTAGTTCCTCTGATTGCTTTATTTGCTAACATCCAGATGAGATATTCTTGTCTGTAAAATTCCCTCCCTGTTTTACAAGAGTGGTTGTTTCCACAAGACAACAAAATGACAAAAGAACTGAAAGTCTATCAGGAAACAAATAGAATGAGATACTCTGAAACAAGAGCTCAAGGGATGCTCGGTGGAACAAGAAAAGGACTGCTGAGAGATTCCAGCTGTGCAGGTGCATGAGACAAGGTGTCTATGTAGTGATCATTGCTTTTCCACAGAAGACTAATTCAAACATGCCTTTGGTCATTTCAATAGAAATTAGTTTGATTTTTTTCAAATGTGAGGCTTAGTTCATTTCTTTGATGTAAACTATCAAAATTTCCATTATGAAGAATGAACACTATAAAATACAAATAGTAAAATGTATGTAGACAGAGAAAACATATATACTGTAACAACTGATAAACAAAATTTTGCAATATATAACTGAATTCAGGATTTCTTTTGTGTGAACAGCTTCTCACTTCAGACATTTTGAACCAAGGAAAACGTCTGTTTCTAAAGAAACAATAATAAAATGAGCCTATTTTGACAACAACTGGGGATTTTTTTGTTGTAATAAATTAAAGCCCAAGTATTTTTCAATCTTTTAATTAGTCACCCGTGTAAGACTAGTTTAAGTACTATTACAGAGTATCCTGGGTACATAGAAGTAAGAGTTCTCTAATACACAAATTGACCAGCATGTTTTACTGATCTTAAAGTCTTGTATTCTTACAAGGTAGAAGAGGCAATTGTCACCTATAGCAGACCTGTGTTTATGTCTGTTATATGTGCTGCTATTGAAATAAAATGGGCAGGGCCTGTAAACTAATGGCTAAATAGAAAAAGGTCTTCGGTAATCAAGTTTACAAGTGCAGTCCCTAAAGGCTGCCCGTTACTGACTGTTTATCTAGGGAGATTATTAAACTTCATATCTAAAAGTTTTGCTTTTAGATCCCTGCAGTTTTGCAGCCCTCCAAAAAATTCAGCTGAAGCTGAATTGTCAGGTATCTCATAAACCTCTCTGGGTCTCTGAGTCTACACAGTCCTCTGTGTTTTCCTATTCTTCTGGAGTTCCATTCTGGTGGAAATAGTATGTCAGTGTTCATGTGCCCTTTGCAGGCAAATTCAAACACGTGTCACCAACACTGCACCAGCCAAAAAGCCATGTGACAGCATTAGTGTCACGTGTCAAAACAAAAATATCCCCGCAGCCCCAGTGCATACCCTGGATCATCACCGATCCTTTAAAATGCAACTGCAAAACTGTTCAGCATGACTTAGGCATTTCTTATGGTTTTCGTGGCTAGTCAAAATTTGTGGGTGCTTAGAACCACAATGTAGTTCATTTGGAAGGGAACACTGGAGACGATCAAACCTGTACCCCTGGTAACAGCAGGCAAACTTCAAATTTTGCACAAATTGCTTAGTATGAGCTCATTGAAGATCTCCAGGACTGAATAATTCAAACTTTTCTTAGTAACTAGTGTTGGTGTTGAATCACTTTCTTTTTGATTCCTACCCTCACCCCGTGCCACACTGGAGTTTTCCTTGCTGCGGCTTGTGACCACTGCACGCAATGGTGCCATCATTTGATGCATATAACACAAATTCAAACTTTGGGATTTTTTTGTTGTTCTCGGTTTGGTATTTTTTTGCAAGTACTGAATTAGGTGAGACTTGTACTAAAAGGGATTGATAATTTTCTTATTGTACACATACATTTTTAATATATAAACCAGCAGACTTACAGTAAACCTGACAATTATGATTTGCCTCTGAGATTACCTTGTTCAAACAGAGCTTCACTAATAGACTTCCACTGATTTAAGTAGCTTCACTAGAAAAGAAATATTATCTAGCTGGTGTCAATAGATACATAAACCACACAACAGCTAAAGGCAAAATTAAAATTCCTCAGCAACATTTCTGAAACAGGATTATAGAATTTAAATAAAAATTTATCCCAAGATGGAAGTATTTGGAAATAGTCACTGGATGGTAAACAATCTCTTTCAATAGGAAAACAGTTTCTATATGGTATCAAGTGACTGTCAAGTTACAGTTTGCAAGAGAAAAAATGATATTTATAGAAATTTACAGAACTAGATGGAAAATTATATGTAAAATTCCTAGACTAGCCCTTCCTAAGTGATGAGGGATGGTTTTACCTGTGTGAATCTTTTACAAACAAGCTAAACTGAATTTGTAAACATCAATTACTGATAAAGGATTTCAGTTTCCTTGCAACCTTTGAACATTCTTGGAGGTATTCTGGCTGAAGTAGATTCCTAATTCTTAGTAAATCAAGTTGCCAATATTCAGTAGTCCTTTCTGAACATGCTGTTAAGTTCTCTGAAACATTTCTGATAGAAGTTACAGTAATTAGAACATCTGCCAGTACATTCTTTCTCTACAACTTGTGTCTGAGGAGAGACCCCTTGCAGAACCTGTCAATAGGCTCACCACAAGGTTGTGCATCTAAGGGTTTATAGGAGAATATAGGCTCGAATGTAATATCACATCGATCTCTGAAATTCATTGCAGAAATACCAATTTTCTTCCATGGCAAGTCACAGAAAATCTTTTTTCTTTTTTTTTTTTTCTTTTATTTTGACAATTCTGGAGGCATCTCATATATTCAAAATATTTTCTGTTTTTAGTCAAGATGCAAGAAGAGAATCTATTGACACCTACTGCAGGATTGCCTTGTGCCTTTTCTTTAGACATCTTTCTTTCTTCCTCCATGTGCCAGTGTGTATGTGTGTGCAAATGTACATATGTTAATAATGTTCATTCACATATGAAGAATGTTCTCAGTTTGTGAAGAATGTTTTCAGTTTGTGTGTGATCAAATGTCCCTGGAGGAACCAGAGGAAAGTTTCAGAAGCTTCCACAGTCACATCTCACAACGCAAGTTTATAACATCAGACATGTTATCCAAAATTGGGTGGGAGCAGTGAGAGAAATCAATTTTCTTTTATAGTGAGCTTGTATTATCTTTCAGTTGCTTTCATATTCTCTTGCACAGTGATATAATACACAGAAATTACTGTACTCTGATTTTTTTCTGCTCTGTAATCAATGACATGGTCTTTATAATTCTCTAATGTTCCTCATTGATTCAGTCAAACAGAAACAACCCTGTCATCAGCCTTTATAAAGATGAAATTATTTAGGTTTGACAAGATTTGGGCAGGAAGAGGAAAGACTTTCTGAAGCCGTTATGCAATTAAGCTACATAACAGCAGCTGAAATTCAACATGGAGAAATTAAAAGCACTGTATATCAGAGGGACCAATTTAAAACTTCTCACATATACAAAAAGTCCTAAGAAGGGCAATGAAAATTATTAAAGTCAAGAAGATGAAGAACTTCCCTACAAGGAAAGATTAAAAGCAGCAGGACTAATTAGTTTGAAGGAGGTGAGAGGATAGTTTTTTTTAAGAGAGTGAAAGCTGCTACGGCAAAAGATATATATTAAATTAGAAATTCTAAAAAGAATGTTAGCCCAGTGCTCTTCCTGTAATATAAATATGGGAAAGCATTCACAGACAGCAAGAGTAATATATCTGAAATGATTTAGGGGAATACTTTTCACGCAAAGTGCAACTAACCTGCAAAACTCCCTATGGAAAGGTATCATTTTTCCTTATTGCTTCACCTATTAACTCCTCTCTTCCCCTGACAAGTAAAAGTAGTTGTTCCCAAGATATTTGGCATTATGGATTATCCTTACCTCCGAAGCATAAGTTAGAGCATATTCTCAGAGACACAATGCCACATAAGAGCTACATAGTGCTCAGCTGCTCCAGCAAGGCAAACCCTCTACTTCTGTAGCTGGCTGAAGAGCCCAGAATGAGAGCAGAGGACATTCCCAGTTCCCACACTGGTGTAGTGAGAAATAAGGCTCAGATGGACGAGCATTTACCTGCAATGGTACTTTTCCTCCAAAAGTAGTTTACAAAATCCCATTCTGCAAAGTGCTGATTCATATAGGACGGGGTACTTTAACTTGTGCTTAACTTCAGTGTTTCTACTGCTTTGATTACTGAACAACTTCTACCTCTTGGATATGGAGGGAACTCCAGGGAAAGTGGACAAAGAAAATGGATGGCAGAACACACCTGTTCCCTTGAGAAAGAGTAGACCTCAGTACACATTGTTGCCCTAGAGACACTTCACAGAAGAAAACGTATTTTTAACTTGCCCCACAAAGTATATAAGAATGGTAAAACTTGGCAAGCAAACCCTAACCTATAACATAGCAGGATAATTTTCTTTTTCAGTGCTTCTCACTTCCTGACAGAGCTTGGGAAAAACGATCAGTCTTTATACTCAAGGCCTCTCTGGATTTTCTTCCACGCATCTTTTCCACCTACTTGTTCTAATTAAAATACTAAATTAGCATCTTCTTTCCTTGATGTGGTGTGGGGTTTATATAAACTTACTTGACTGTTATATAGTTACTTTCAGCTTTGTATCTCAGAATGCTTTTACAAAAATCACACGATTGGTTTTATAGATTTTTAAAATCTCCCATGCCACACCCCAGAAACAAAGTAGTAAAAAATATTTCTTATTACAGCAGAGTCCAGTACAAGCCCAGACATTTTGAATATACCATGAGTTTCATGCACATAAAATAATTTAGTAAATTAGTCAGGAAGTCAATGATAAAAGGTTTTCAAAATAACATCTGATAGTCTTTTTTTCCTAATAGTTTTCAAAATATTTGAAAGTCTCAGAAGCATCCTTTTCTGAAAGGAAATGCATAAATTTTTCAGTGTTTTTTTTTTTCCTTCAGTGATCAAGATAGAAAATTTGACATATAATAGAAAATTAGTTTCAATCTTAATTCCAGTGTAAGAAATTACTTTCATGACTATTCAAATCACTAACAAAAAGAGAAGGAAAAAAGACTATGTAAATAAAAGCAGCAGGAATTTTGGATAAGCAGTTATTTTACAAGCCTAGTTAAGCATAGTAGGACGGTTATACAGCCCAGTCAAGTATGGCTGATTGATTTTTATCTGCAAATTGTTATCGACTGTGAACGGTGGCTGCAGGTTGCTGTTAAAATCAAGAGCACTGTGCATTCTATTTAGAGAACAGTGGTTGCATAATAAATCTGTTTTCCCATGAAAAGCATGCAATTAGTATTAATGACTTCATCACAAAGAACAAGAGCATACTAAAAAGTTGCCAGAGGTGCTGGCTTGAAAAACGCCATTAAAACAAAGATTGTGATATTACACTGGAAGAGCTGGATGCACTCAAACCCTGGAGAAAAAGAATGAGAGCTCAGGGGGACGGTACAGATAGCAGCACATTATGTAAAACGCACATAGGGCTTTTTGATGAAGTGGGAACTCTCTCAATGCAAAAGTTCAAACATGCAAAGGAAAGGACCTGGTTATGCCAGTCACACAGAATGAAGACAGTCAACTAATAAACGGTGGCTATGTGCTGGGCAGATTAAATTTTGGTATGAGTTACTGCCAGTATAAAACGGTAATGTCACTAAAGTATTAATGTTAAGGTATAACAGGCTGGGCATACCACGTGTTACAATTTTGCCCTTATACAGAACTAAGGTGGAGAGAAAGACTGCGAGGATGGTAAAAGATGGAGATCTTGCTGTGTGACAGAAGGCTAAAATGCATATGAATAATTAATTAGCTAAAAAAGCGCCTAGTAGAAACATACTAGAATACGACAGCCAGTAAGAGAATGATACAACATATGAGGAACTAATTAAAATGTAAAGGGGACACCATGATTCAGATTTTCTGCATTTCAGCCGTTTGGGCTCGTGTGTTGCTTGGTCACCCAGCAATGTGGGTGCAGCAATGTGCACTGAATGGCTGCCACACAGCTCTGAGTAAATTCTAATGTGCAACTCAACAAGATTAAGCCTAATTTCTGGAAAATGTGGGAGTGGGAAGAAATTCTGGGGAAGTCTCCAGGCAGTAAGTGAGCATCTCTGCTCCAGGACACTGGGAGTACCTGGTGGGACAGAGGCTGGGAAGAGCAGCTGGCTGCAGCCTTTGAACTTCTGGAAAAGGGGCTCTGTACAGCAGGAGTGAGTTCCTTAGGACAGAGGTGTGATTCTCTATTCTGTAGCCAAAATCATCCACGCAAGCAAGAAAAAGTTTTTTTGGTACCTTTTCCTGAAAACTTCTTGCTGACATTCTGCAAATAACTCTACCATGAGTGGGGAGAAAGGTGGGAGAAATTAAAAAAGCCCCCACAATTAAAGTCACCACACGCCTGGTCAGAGCCATCTCACAGGCATAATATGGCTACCATGGACTTCACTGTATGATCCCTTTCCCTGACTAATAACATGCAACATTCTTACTAGTGGCGGACACTTCAGAAGACGTGGCTGTAAAAGTCCTTGGGTAAAATAGAAAATGGACCACAGTATCTACAACGTGAATATTTAGAAAGCTTAGTGTGAATTCTCTGAGATAATTAGTCAATTTTTGTATTCTAGTGAGTCAATTTCTTGCTTAAATGCCAGGAACCTAACAGAGATGCATTTTAAGCTAGGTCATGCCTTCTCTTTTCTGCCAAATATAATTAAAAACGTATTGAAATCGTGCAAGCTGCACTATTCATTAAGCATTTGCAGATGTAATACCATGAGAAGCACTGCTGCTCTTCTGCTGTTGGCAGTTGACATTACCACGGCAAAAAAACATGCTGATCAAATAGAGTGTCTGCACATCAGAAAGTAAAAACATGACTAGGTTTGAGAAAAGCAATTCGCTGAACTAAACTTCACCTGCAACGCAACTTCTTGAAATTCTCCTTTACTTAAACATGTTCTTGGTGAAAATCTAACAAATAAACACAAAGGCTAGCTAGAAACATTAATAGAAAATGTTTTTTTTTTTTCTTTCCCCCTTGCCTACTAATTCTGCAAGTTTTCATTTCTGTTCTTATTTAGAAATAGAAAATGTTTATCAAGTTTGATGTCCTTTACAAAACTATCTTTTCCTTTCTTAAATGTGTTAAAGCATCATCCTAAACTATGAAATTTGATTTTAAACCTAAAGGATCATCAGAAGCAACATAAATTCAGGATCAGGGAGAATTCCTTCTGAAAGTTTTAGGGTTTGATAGGGTAAGAACAATAAGGTATTTCTTAGAACATAGAATGGTTAGAGTTGGAAGGGATCTTGAAGATCATTGTCTTCCAACCCCC
>VZRU01018741.1:242860-313466 GCA_013398155.1 Pedionomus torquatus | reverse complement strand
CAACAGTTTTATGTCTTTTCTCTGTTGAGGACACCAGAGCTGGACACAGTACTCCAGGTGGGGTCTCACAAGCGCAGAGTAGAGGGGCAGAATCACCTCCCATGACCTGCTGGTCACGCTTCTTTTGATGCAGCCCAGGACACGGTTGGCTTTCTGGGCTGCCAGCGCACACTGCTGGCTCATGTTGAGCTTTTCATCCATGAGGACTCCCAAGTCCTTCTCCTCAGGGCTGCTCTCCAGCCATTTTCTGCCCAACCTATATTTGTGCCTGGGATTGCCACGTCCCAGGTGCAGGACCTTGCACTTGGTTTGGTTGAACTTCATGTGATTTGCATTAGCCCACCTCTCCATCCTGTCCAGGTCCCTCTTGGATGGCATCCCTTCCTTCCAGTGTGTTGACTGCACCACCAAGGTTGGTGTCATCACCAAACTTGCTGAGGCTGCATTCAATCCCACTGTCTGTGTCCATCCCACTGACAAAGACGTTAAATAGCACAGGTCCCAGCACTGACCCTTGTGGGACACCACTCGTCACTGTCCAACACTTGGACACTGAGCTGTTGACCACAACCTTTTTGGCTTAGGAAAAATCCCTATTTTGAAACATACTTTCTAGATTTGTGCTCTGTCATTGGCCAATGTTACAGTTCTTTTCACTAAAACAAACCTTAATTCCAATCATTCTTATTGGTAGGTTGTCAAGCTTCAGTTTGAATAACCCTTTTAACTTTTCAGAAAATCCTTTAATGGACTTACCATTTATGATAGTCTATTTTCTGCAATATGACTCCTGATAATCTTTATTTTGCTTCCTTTCTTTCAAGGACAAGAATCCCTGGTCATTAGTTTAATGACTAGAGAACCACTTCCCGTGAATTCTTTTTTTCTATTCAAGTAACACAATACACATCAGATATTTCTCTTTGCAGTCATCCCTACTTACTCAAAACTCCCTCACTACAGGTTATTTTTACAAAGTCTGTAATCATTTTTATGTGTCTCAACCCACCAAAGTTGTTTGTGATTTTGAACAGTAGCTTACCTCTGTCCAATGTGATTCGTGCCTGGTGGCCTGGCAGAACTATCTAGATTTGGAAAGGTCAAAGATAAATCCAGTGCCAAAGAGATGATAAGCTGCAGGTGGGACTGCAGGCTCTCCAAATTGTATTAAATGCCAAGAGAACTATACTAAAAGATTTTTAAAATTAAAATAATTGAAAAGAAAAATATGAATATCTGTGACTTAAGTAGCAGAAGAAAAACTATATTTTTTGCTGTGTCTGTAAATGATTGAATTCATTAGAATTTTTGAAAATGTAATCCTAGAGTCAGGAAATATTATGCTCTGTATTACAGGTTCTGTCCAGTTCTTGTGATGGCCCCTTATTTTGTGCTGTGTATGTGTACGTCTTATGTGAACAATGGCAATGTTGTTTTTACTACATATGTTAGATTAGAAATGTACATGTCAGCTCTTCACATTTGGAAATCTTTTTGTAATCAGAACAGTGAAAAATAAGTATTCCTACTGTGTATGGGCTGCGCACTGCTTAAAGTCCACAGTTAATTAAGCAATTTGCAGTTACATAGGAAGACAAATACCTGGCAAAGGTGAAAAAAATCATAGATGCAGGAAAGAAAAGAGATTAGAGAACAGACATACCAATAGAAGCAGGAGGCAGATAGGCAGTGAACATTACAAGTCCAGTTTGCCTTGGAAAACAGCAGTGGAAAATAACCAGGGCAGCCCAGCAAAGCACATGCCTCTGCAGACTGCTGGCAAGGAATTGGGTACCAGAGCCCTGTTCCAAGGTGAGCACTGGGGGCCAGGTGAAGCTCTGCCCCCATCTAGAAACCCAACTGCACTGCCAGTGCCCCAGACACTTTGCTCAGAGCTCTCCTTTGCATCTGTGCATAACACAAGGTGCATGAAGAAATGTATCCATATCAGACCATAAAAGAAAAACAACCAGAGATATTGAAGATGAGTTATGCACCAATTAGGAATGTGGATTTGAAAAAAACCCAAAACAACTAAACAAACCAAAATAAGGAATTTGATTGTCCCTATATCATCATTTTTCCTCCAGGTCAAATGAACATTTTAGGTTCTTCCCAGATCAGTCTTGCTTATTTCATATTTTTCAAATGGGTGAAAATGCTTAGTTTCTTTCAGAGCCTGCCACTCTGACATATCAGGTAGTCAGGAGCTGAGACTGTCACTGCAAAGTCCATAGCATGGCCAAAATGGTAGCAGCCCACTTACCCAGTTGCCTCTCACCCTGCCCTTTCCAAATACTCTGCCCATACTATTGACCCATCAAATGAAGTTGTCTTTTTTCCTCAGATGTTTATTTATCAACTTGAAAGACCTAAAGTTCCATTCAAACTTGCAAGAAGTTCTGGAATGATTCCTTTTATTGATGATGGTGATGATAAGAACCCCAGCATGCTTCAAGGTGTTTCTCTGGCAGATGATGACAAAGATTTTGTGATATGGTTGATTGTAACAGTAGGAGTTGTTCTTATATTCCTGGGCAAGTAGAATTTCATTTTTCTAAAAATAAGAATAATGATCTTTTTCATGACTGAGAGTATGACTAGGCAGTCCTTAGGAAAAAATATAGCAATATTCACTTTTACAGATAAAAATTATATTTTTCATATACCAATTGGTTAGGTTTCTCTGTCTTACTGCTTTCCCAGTATTCGACAGAAGACAAGCCAGAAGGATTGCAGCTACAATTTTTGTTGCTGTTTACAAGCTTTAAGTGATGAGAACTAAACAAACAATTATTTGGGGGCTTTAGTATTAAGGAACAACAAGTCTCAGTGCCATCAAGTTGGAAAAGTCATCTCTGAGTATACTTTAAAAAGAGGGGGTTGCATACATACAGCAACATTAGAAGTTTGTTAATACTTTGAGACTACTCTATCTATATGGATCATGAGACTACTGTGTGACTATTGAATATCTGTGCATCTCAGATAAATGTGCCATCATAACTATTTCCCATGGCATTCAGAAGAAATTTAAGAGTGAAACTGAGTACAGATTAGCAACAGATGTGGATTTTGTAGATGTGTGTTTACCACCTGCAAATTTTTGCCATAGGTTAAACAGAGCATGTCAACCTCTTATCATCCATCTTTTATCTTTGTTCTGCAGGCTCCAGAAACTCTGTACTTTCTCGTTATTTTTCCTTTAGATTGGATCTGGAAACTAATGCAAATATAAAAAAATACTAAATAGATCTCTAATTCGATACTCATTAAAATCCAATTTGATAAAAATGATAAGTGGATTCACATTAACCTCAAGGCTGAACTGAAAGCCGCCTTTCAGCTGTCTAAGAGGTTAAATTCAGAGTAAGCACACAGAATTAATGAGATCTGTATTAAAGCCTTCATTTTGAAAAGTCTGTTTTAAATATATATGTTTTCCTAGCTAATAAATTTTACAAATAAAAAAGTTGTCATGCAAATATTTATTAATGAATATTTTATGTGAATTGCTTGAGCCAATGTTTGGAGTTTAGGAGTTTGTACTGAAAGCTGGACTCGTTAATGCTATTAAAATGCTTTTGTATTCTCTTAATCCTTGAAGTCTGTCAAAAACTTCAAAGTCATCTGATATCTGTTAATTTCTTATATTTTTTTCCAGCCCTAACTTTCCCTCTCATGACACACAAAATGTTGGTTTCATAAAAGCAAAGTGGAAGACTAAAGATAATAAATTTTATTCCTATTTGTACTGCCTTGAGAAATGTACTGTTGTGTCCATCTTCCATGGAAGCTGAAAGCAGGATTAATTAAAACCTGAACAGAAAAAATGAGTAAGCTAGACACTTCAAAAAAGGTGTCATGAAAATGCTGCCACTATTTTCAAAGCACACCTTTGCCCGTGAGCGATTCCTTTCACCCACCCCTTGGATACATGTGATTCCTGAGCTGCCCAGGGGAAGAGCTGCTTCAGCAAGTCCCCCATCCTCAGCCAGATCCTTTCTGCTCATCTGCCTTTCCCTGCACCCCCTGGTTATAAGCTGCTGCTTTGGACTACGCCACAGAAAACGTTCAGTCCTCATGTTTGCAGGTGCTAAGCTGCTGCTGAATTATTCTGAGTGAAGCAGATTTGTTAGAGATGGTGTGATTAAGTCTCACCAGGCACTGCTACCCCTGTAGACTGTGAGCATTTGTTCCTACATTCTCCTTTTGCCATGTGTGGTCTTGCCACATATGGCTACCATCAGCAGGGCAATTTGCCACCTCTCTCTGGCTTCCCCCTTACATAACAGCAGAAAAAAAAAGGCAGGATTTGGGGGCAAACAATAACCATACTTAAGAGCTTTTTTCTTTCTATAATTTATTTTTCTACATTCTTGACCGAAATACTCAAACACTACTAACAAGGTACAATCATTTAATCATTTCCTTTTTTTTTTTCCTGATATATGAAAGAATAAATAGGAAATTTCATATTCAAATGTCAAAATATTGAGGTAAACAGATAGTAACAGACTTTCACTCAGACATTATGATTACTGAAATACATTGTCATGAAAAGGCAAACAATCAGCAGAGTTCTATAAAAGGTTCAGTGCAAATTAGTCTCTGGCAAGGACGATATGTTGTTCAATGTCTTGTTTAAAGCTCTTCATTTAGAAATTACCTCAGCGAGAAGAAAGGGGTTCTATTTATCCTACAAATTGCCTCATTTTGTAGGATACAGAAGCCTGAGAAACCCTCTCAGGGCACTCGGTGGCTCATTCTAGGTTGGTAGTTTGGGGCATCATCTAGCACTGCCTCCGTCTCACAGGCAGCAGCAGCTCTTGGGCTGTAAATGCATTAACCAGAAAAGGAGATTTATGTGTGTTTGCCTCTTAAGAGTTTATTCTTAATCTGGAAGCGTATTTTATGCAAGCATTTATTTTCCCCAATTTTTAAAGGAAAAGTGTACGTCAGGGCGTGTAGCACTGTGCTAACTCACGTTTGCTCTCTCTGCCGATAGGTGGCACTAGGAATTTTCACACACGAGTCTCTAGAACTCAGCCTTCAGTTTTCAGCCATCTAAATAATCCTGTATAAACATTTGCCCGTATAAAATGTTTTGGAAATACCATAAGCCGTTTCCTTCATTTATTTGCAAGAGTGTCATTTTGCTGTTTTGAGAGAAGTTGCTAAAGAAACACAATAATTATTTATGTAACTGTTCACATTATTGACACTGGGAGAGGTTTGGGGCTTTCTGTTTTCTAAGTTGTTTATTTTCCATCATTCTTGTATGATCTGATTTGTCAGAGTTGCTTTACGAGCTCTCTAAGATGTTTACCAGAAGCTGACAGAAGCTACAATTTAGCTTTTTATGCATGCTTTCCGCAATTTTTGCCAGTCTTGTTTAAATGGAAGAAGGAAATAAGACATTTGCACCCTGTCAGATGAGGCTTCTCCTCAGGGCAGCGCTGCAGCAGCAAGGCGCTCTTGCTAGACTCCCTTCGTGATGAATAGGGTCTGATGGTTAAATGTTCTTCGCAAAGAGGATATATCTGTGAACAAGCTCTTTGGCTCTTTTCCACAACAGCTGTGGTATGCTGACCTCCGGAGCATGATGCAAACAAGCTTCTGCTGGTTCCACTGAGAGGTGGGCATCACAGAGAGCATCTGAGAGGGCTGCAGCTCTAGCAGGGAATGGTGCACGGGAGCTTTTTTTTTTCTTCTTAATTGACTCTGCCATTAAAAGGTCAATAGCTTTATACCACTAAAATTTGAATAAAATATAACTACCCTTCTAATGCCTCCTCTTTTGACCTTGCTGATGGTCAACACATTTTTAATGCACTGAAGTTAGAATTGTTCTTTTGGCACCCAAGAAGAATTTTATTATATGTGGTATTTGACAAGGTGCACTTTAGTGCAATCTGACTGTGTGGGAGCCAAACCGAAATTTGAAACTGGATATGAAAGAGACTGCTATGAAATGACCAAAAAAAAAAAAAAAAAAAAAAAAAAAAAAGATGGGAAAGCTCTTAATAGAAATGAAAAAGCAAAGGGAAGAAAAAAGAGTGTAAAGAGAAGAGCAGTAAATGCAGGATTAAAAGAAAATGCAAAGTAACACTGCAATGAAAATGGAAGAAAACAATGCAGTAATGTCAATTTTCCAAACTGTCTATTCAGCGAATAACTGTTATTGCTAGAAGGACACATTTTTCAGCATCCAGGTGGCATCTGCTGAACAGCATGTAAACAGATATTCTTGTGTAGTAACAGTTCCCTCTGTACTTTATAAACTGCACCCCTTCTGTGAGTAAGGAAACAAAGGGTAATGTTGGCAGAGCACTTGCCAGGGTGAGTTCAGCCCCCAGCACTGCCTGATGTGAAGCTGGAGCCATGCTCATCTCTGTTCACCAACCCCACTGTCCAGAAGGTCAGCATGAGTAGGTGTCGTGATTCTGACCAACCAGAAAAGACAGATGGTGTCCCCTCCTCCCCCCTTTAAGTAAAAAAGAGGAGAGGAAGAGATTTAGGAGTTTAAAATGAACCAAACTACTTCAATGAAGTATTAGTACTAAAATTAAAATAAGAAGAAAATAATGAAATAGTAAATTTGGTGTAATCAGATCTTATCACTTTGAGAGTGTAGGGTTTTCTGAACAATGTGCTGTTAATTACAGAGTTTAGTTAGTTAGAAGAGCCCCAGCTAAAAAAGTAAAAATGTAAAACAGAAAACTGGTTCATTTTACCTCAAGCCACGACTTCGCCTGGTTCACACTAACCACATGCTCGGGACTTCTGGTTAGCTCAAACCACCTGAACAAAACCCAGTCATAACAAACCTGTGAAAAACACACGCAGTAGGCTGTGCTGAGTGTTGGTTCATGGAGAAACTACTTCAAATTATTCAGTGATGTTGTCCCTCAGGGGTTCTTAAAGAAGACTGCAAGTCAGCCAGCATCATGAAGAGGCTTCTACTCGGGGACCAGGACAGCACAGAGACTAAACCTGGAATCTGAAGATCTACCTCTGTATGGACAAACAGCAGAAGGAAGGTGCAGGAGAAGCATCCATTGACTGTGGAGGCTTCACTGGTAACATTCCTGCTCACAGTGACACTCTCCCAACACTGAGAACTTTTTTATTGAAACACTAAAATCAGACCTCAGTGTGAAAAGAATTCACACTGTACTTTTCCAGATGGAAAAAAAATTCTTTTTAGGTACTGCAACTGGCAATGAGTGTTGAACTGGGAATCACTGGAGGCAGAGTAAAAAGTTTGGGGCTGTGTGGCAAAGAAAGGGGAGAAACAATGCTTGGAGCTGCCATCCATCAGGCATGCAACAGCTGAAATAAATGCCATCATGCTTCTCCAGCAAGAAACAGGGATCCATCTTCCTTGAGACCCAAGACAGAGAGGGGAAGGAAATCCTCCTGCAATCATGTATTTTTTAAGCCAAATCCAGTCTCACACTCTGGAGCGTCTCATATCTGAGGAGTAAGAGTAGAGAAAGAGGGGAAAGGAAGTGTCATCCTCATGAGACCTTGTCTGAGATCTCTTTCTCTGCATCCAAGGTGCTTCCCAAGTCATCTGTTTTCCTTCCTTAGTAAAGAGAGCCTGGAGCTGTTTTCTGGGCAGTTTACTTTTTCGAAAGAGTCTCTGTCATTAGGCTCATGGCAAACAGAACTGTTTCAGGAGGGGTCCATACTAGTGATCTTCTTTAGGAGAAAAGAAAAACTTCCATAGGAAGAGCATGCCATTATGAATCTCTCATAGAAAAAATTTTGCGCAGCTTTGCCTAGCAAATGGATTTAAAAACAGATGTATGTATGCAAAATCGCACACAACTACAGTGGAACAGCATAAGAAAACAAATTCCATGTAGCAAGCATTGCACATATTTAACTCACTCAGAAAATATGCTTATATACTACAGTGTTAAGCACAATATAGGAAATTATATAAACAAAATCAGAATAGAGTTAAGCATACAAATGCAGCATTTCTCAGCAGAATTTAGTGGCACAAGTTGTTTTCACACTTCCTTGTGGGATTTTAATGCTATTTACATTGACATCTGACAAATGATTGCTGAAAACGTTTATATGACATTCGATATATGTTGCAAAGTTTTATAACAGACTTTGCAATAGCTGTGATATTAAATCTGCATCTCTAGTCTTTTTTCAAATCAAATAAAAACATTTTGAAAGCACTAAAATGATTACCAGGAAGGAGCATTAAAAAAAAAAAAATCCAATTCATTTTGTATTTTCAAAGACCTCTGCTATTTTCCAAAGTCCCCATTTATCTCAGAATTTTGAGCTTGTTATGCTGTCAAAGCTTTCACTTTTGATTAACATAGGTCTTCCTGAACATTAATTTGTGTTTTGGAAAGCATATTTTCTTAAAATTGTTTTGCAAAGTTGTATGAAATGTCCTTTTAAGATGCTTTGATGTTGAATATATATTGATATATTATTGACGTTGCTGTTTTATTTTGTACTTAGTGTTTTCTGTCACTAGTTTTCAGGTACAACAGAAAAGATCTTGTTGTTGTTAGAGGCTGATATGAGTGGGCTTAAATCTTAATATTGCTGCTTCTTACTTGTTACTCAAATGGGTCCATTAGTAAAACCCCTTTCTGTCATTACAAGCACTACAAAGGATTTTGGGATTTCTTATCATGCCTTGCAATATTGTCTTTCAGCATCCTGATTATATACAGCAGGTCCCAGGTCCCTACTGCCTTTGTGTAACATCTAAGCAAGATTTTTCCGTGCCAACAAGGTACAATATACTTCTGTGAACAGAAGTTGTGGAGTAGGCAGCTTTCGCTGACCCAGTCCATCTGTTCTTTTCTGCGTAGCTGGAACTCTGTTTCTTTTTAATCCTGGACTTTGACCAGGATATTGTCTTCAAACTAGACTTTAAAACTGTTCTTATTGTGACTCTTTGCTTAATTGATTCCCATTTTTATTTATCATAATGGATGAAGAAGCGTGGCTTACTATATCATATTAGTAAGTGGAATTACAAGTTTTTAGTTTAAAACTTATAAACTACATGACCAAGGATTATTCACTGCCTTGATGATTTTGACCTTGGATTTTATGACATAAAATGCTTTTGCACGTAATGAGATCCTGCTTTTCTTCTAAGCCCTGCAGTTCTTGACAGAAAATGTATTCAGAGACTTTTTTTCAGTAGCTTTGAATGTGTAGCACTTGTCTGCTGGCTAAGTTAGCAATCATTAGGAGTTGCAGGCTAAGCCTAGGGAATCACATACCATGTACATTTTGTCAGAACATTGTCTTTTCCTTAACCTACAGAATATGAGGTTAGCAAAAAAATAAAATCTTCCTAAAGGAGAATTAGAAAGGTGGAAATGATTGATCATTGAACATAGTTTTCCTTTCATGTTTCTCTTTTCGTCTCATTCATGCAGTGGCAGCAGTGTTGAATACCAATTTGACAGACAGACTGGTTTTCACAGAGAAAAACTGAGCAACTTATTTGAGGTCATCAGGTCCCGATTTTATGAATTACAGACAGCCTCATGAGAGATGTTGAAGCCTGTTCCTACTGGACTGAAGAAAAATAAAATGCCTTAGATCTCCTCAGAAACATATACATTATGGATTTGTGATTCATCTGTAATAAAGTCAATATTCAAAGCGTACTATTAATGTACCAAAATGACACACAGAGAGGATAGCTTTGCAGCTATGAAGAGAATTTTCTCAGCCAATTTTTTTTTCTGAACTACCTTAATCTTCCTTTTTGCTGATGGATAAACTTCTTGGAGTCAAAGTTAGCCTTTCTGAGAATTTGTATTTGATTTTTACTAAGCTGTCTTGAGATTCAAGGCATAATTATTTATGTTTATTTCTATATAATTTCACAAGACACACAGAACAGCAAGATTTTATCAACAATGGAAAAGTAAAGAACTTTCCTGATGATGAAAAGACCTGTCCTAAATTATTTTTGCCATTGCTGTGAAGTCTGCCATAGATGTAGGGACACACAAGTTCCACCAAGGCAAGGAGACAATGACCCAGTTTGGGAATCTTGCCTGGTGGTTCCTCACTTTCAAACCCAGTAACTGCTATAGAAACATCCCAGCTGACATAATATTGTCCATTAAAATACAAATTGAGGAGATATTTCTAACATAACCTCTTTACACCTCAAAACTTCATTGAAGTTTGAATGTATGGCTAATTGTTCTTCATGTGAAAGCCACTAAATAGAGAAACAGATTTATTTTCCTTCAGTGGAATTGCCAAGTAATTTTCCCATGGTCTTTTATGCTGTTTAGATTGAGCTCCTTGTTGCAACACTTTATTATATGTCATTAAATTCATGAAACATTGATTCATCTCATGATGCTGAGTGACTAGGTGATAAAGTGGCAGATGAAATTCAACATTGATAAGTACAAAGTAATTCTCTCACAGAAAAACAAACCAAACTATACATACCTAATGAGGGGCTTTAAGTTAACTATTGCAGCTCTGAAAGAAGATCTTTAAGGGTAGGATTACAAAAACATTATATCCATCCTTAGAAGTTGTAGAAAAAGAGTAGAAGAATGTTATAAGAAAATGCTTGAGAGAATATCAGAAGTGGTTATACACTGAATAGCTCTTTTGTATGCCCATATCTTTATACCACACACCTTTCTGAACTCAAATAAAGAATATTTCAACTCTGTGAGTTGAAATATGTGAGTTGTCTCTGTGTCCAGAGACAGGCAAGAAAGATGGTCAGAGTTATGGAACAGCTTCCCCTCAAGAGGTCTGAAATAGATCAAGCTTCGCAGTCAAAGGAGTGATTCAGATATAACAGAAAGCTCTTAAATCATGATTGAAATAGAGGGATAAAAAATATTTAATCAGCATTTTGAGCAATATAACTCGAGGCATCAATGTCAATATTAATACAGAAAATTTAAAAACAAGCTGTGCTTTTCCACACAGTATCTAATTACTGAACCGCTGCCAGAGGATGTGGATGCTAGAACTTTGCATGGTTTCAAAAGGTAATTATGCAAAGTCTTGGCATAAAAAAAAAAAAAAAAAAAACCANTTTTTGAAAGGTAAATTAAAAAAATTTTTGAAAAAAAAAAAAAAAAAAAAAAAAAAACACCATTAAGGGCAATATAAATAAAAGTACAATCTCTGTCTTAGGAAGTCCTTAACTTCTGAGCTTCTGAATGTTGGAGGTGATAGAAATGTGCCTGTATACTTGCTTTGTTCCTATACCCTTGATTCACTTCCCGATGCATTTCATCTCTGTCAGACATGATACAGGTCCACATTGCACACTTCAGCGCAATGAAAGGATTTCTCACATTAGTTCTCCTGTAATATTAGTAGTGTCAGTTGAAAAATCATCAACAGAAAAACAAAGTGATCTTTGAAGAGGTTTATCACACTATGTTCTTAGACTGCAGTGCATGGTAAAGATGAGGCACAAATGGAGAAACTGATTGGAGATTGCTTGGGTCATTCACTGGGACAGGTAAGACTGGTAAGAGCAGAGGATCAATGACAATTTGTTCTCTGAGAAGTTGCTCCATGTGCCATGTAAGCCACTACTTACACCATCACAGTTCCGTGTCTCAGTGTCTAGCAGAGCAGCTGGTGTCCATGACCAGTAGCTGGGTCTGAGAACGATAACGGAAGGCATTAGGGTTTTACTTTAAACCCTGGGGGGCAACTGTGACCATTAGGCTGCCTGATTTATGCAAAGTAGAGCTACCTGGGTTTAATTATTTCATATGAACAAAACATGTGAATGCTTCAAGCTGTTTCTGAGAACTGTGGCAATTTCATATGGATCAAAAGGACAGTGTCTCAGGACTGTGTTTCTAAATTGACAATGAGTCTGCTTTAAGCATAGAGACAACAGATATTGTCTTAAAATGCTAGGTGCATATTAAATCTAGGGTGACATATACTGAGGGTCCAGGAGTGCTTGACAGGTGCCAGATGTGGTGGTACTTTCTGGCTATAGAATTATTCCATGCCATGCATGGAAGGACATCACACGTGTGGAAGACATTCAGCTCCTTCTCCCGTGTTCTCATGGGAGGGAGGCCCTTATGTCGGAAATGAACGACATTTACTCCAGCAGGTAAATCATGTGGGATGTGCTGCTAATGGATCCACTCTCCCATTTAGGTGTAGATGAGATGAAACAAATATTTTCAGTCATGCAGTAGGAACAAAACAAACAAAAAAAAGGGTAAATTTAATCTTCCTAGTCCTTCCATCAGAAATTTTGGTAAAGACAGGAGTTACTACTTTCAACAGTTCAGACATTTGTCCTCAACATGTATGTAAGTAGATCATACTCCTTGATCATACTCCTTGGTTTATTATTATTATTATTATTATTATTATTATTATTATTATTACTCTGTGAAATAAAATCCACTGTTTTCTTCACAAGATGTGACTTGGGTCATGGTTCTGTCTTTTCTCTTTTTGTCATCTACCAGTTTTATGTGTAAACATGACCAGGAAAAAAAGAAGTCATCTTGCCTAATTAATAACGTATTGTTATTTCTTCTGTTTTGGAAAAAAACGTTTGCAATTTTCTACTTCCTTCAGGGTGTCCTAACCTATAAGCAGTCTGGCAAAAGGATTTGCTGGTATTGAGTCTATTTTCAGGCATGTCAAATAGATGTTATATCAGCCACCTCATGTGTTATCAGAACTGGTTTTAATACAAGTTTGTTTGTATTGCTGAATTTTCAGAATCCCAGCAAAAGCCAAGTACAACAAATATTGTTTTTTCACTTGATGTTATGAAGTAATTTTGATTGATAATCAATTGCTACTAAAAAAGGGTGCTATTATATACATATACACTCAAACAGTCATTTGGACTCCTGGATTCAAGACTCATTAGTTGAGATACACAACACAATCCATAGGAGGTGAAGCTCGTGTCAATTAGGAGACCCCTGGTAGGTGGAATTATTCACATTTCTTGACCTTCTCGGGGAGATTTTAATAACTCTTTAAACAGCTTTTAGGTAATTAGCACCATTGAATGTCGTTTCCTCGTATCTATACAATATTCTTAATTAACAGAGAGATCCAGGGAGTTTTTTTGAAAGAGTAATACATTGAAAATTTTCAAAATATTACATAAAGTTAACTTTGATAGTTGCACCAAAGTCTCACATTTGACACTTTAAATTGATATCAGTATCACAAAAGAATTCAAAAAAATTAATAGAATGTGACCCCAAAAAAGAAGATTTTGCCCATCTGAATAATTTGATGATGTGTATCTTTTGAAAACGGAAGGTCCTCCTCTGCCTTCATTTAAAAGGTTCTAAAATATTCCCATTGTTATCAAGATATGGCAGTGCTTTGGTCTATGAGGGCAATGCAACAGAACTGACCTGAGTCAAGCCATCATATTTTGGCTGCTTTGCATAACATGATCAAGTGAAGAAATTAAAGTTATTTAATATGCATTTACCATGCATCAATCTGACTTTATACTCAGAAAGTGAATCTTATAATAACAAGTTGGAAGGTTTACTTACCCAATGTTAAAAAAAAATTGTTTTGCTTTTTGCAAATGTTATTGTTGACCAAGCTGTGTATTATGGAAAAAATGAAATATGGTATGTGGAAAAACGTAATACCATGATTTTTTTTCATTTGACAAACACTTAAAGGTGCGGGATTTTTTGATCCTATAAGCAAAGGAGAGAAGCAGTAAAGAAAGAACAATATTTTGCTTTTCTAATAATTAAAATGCAAACCGAATGTTAGGTTTTCATTTCTCCACTATAAGATAAAACAATCTGGGAAGCATTAGCTGCAGAAACGCAGCCATCAATGGTAAGCTCATAGGTGAAAAGGTGGGAAAGAGGAAGAACAGGTGTTTGCTCCTGCATACTATTCGCTATCACGTTAAGAATGTTATGGTAAGGGATACTTTAGAACCTTAACCCTATATCCTTCCCGTTCATGTGGTCTCCATTTCCCTTCAGTGCTTCATTGTCTATGCTGACATTCAAACATTTAAAAGAAAAATAGATGGTTTTAATTATAATGCAGCTGAAGTCAAAAGCAGTCATTTTATCTCATACTAATGCTCGATGAATGGCATCTATTATTTTGTGTCCAAATCAACACTGCATAATAATTTAACACATAAATTGGTTCTTCAGTTCCTCGGTAGTGCTCAGGCCTTCTTCATAATTTACTCTCAAATGGATAGCAAGGCTAAGAGCTGGTGGAAGTAGGCTACAAAGAAGGGTGTAATGACTCATATTCTATAATCACAAGGAATGGATCTAGCTGTCTTTGTTTTGAAACATTCCTTCCTTTTTAATCCTTTATTAAGAGTGACAAGGATGGTAAGAAGTGGAAGCTGCAATCTTGCCAAGAAATACAATAATCTTGCCAAAAACAGTACATAGCAGATAGTATTTACTATTTGCAACAGCTAAATTTACTCCATTTTCCTTTTCAATTGCAGCATGTTTTTCTCTTGACATCTGAACATAGTCTATCATGTTGTTAAAAGAAGAGGAAGGAGGGAAAAGAGCAAAGAACAGTGAACAAACACAAAAATCAAAACACGTAGAAACAGCGTGAGTGTTTTTTTTTTTACATAGGTTTCCGGATGATGCCCAGCTGCCACTGTGAAAATCATTCATCTGCTACATGTAAAATGCATTTAGCCATCAAAAAATCGTTTTCTTGCACATGGTAGGAGGAAGACACATTGGTAAGGTAGGCTGGGGATGGGTCTAACTCACCACTTTTTGAGTCTGCATCTGGAAACCACTGCAGCTTCCTTCTGGAGTAGGATGAAAAAGAAAACACACTCAGAAACACCCCAGTGATGCACTCAGAATAGCCAGCAAGATACAAATATTCAGTCATTTACACCTCATTGGGCAGCCCAGAGGGACACTGTAAATCTATTTATTAATATTAAATTCAATAGTGGACTGCTTTAGATGCCTAATCCTAAATGTTTACTTGCTAACAATGCTTATTACTATTCAGCAATGTCAAAAAACATTCACAAAAAGTAGCAAATGTTTAAACTTGGTACTCTTTGAAAAGAATACTTTCCTCATACATGTGCTAAAATAGGCATTAGTAATGCAGAAGCAGGCAGATCTTTTCTTTCCCTGACAGAAAATAGTCTTAGAAGAAAGTAGGATGAGGAAGTGAATGTTATTTACTTTGGAATAATCTTACCTTGTATAACTTGGAATAATACACTTGGTCTTTGAGTAGCCATTCTGCAGAAGTTTAGATTGTTTAAATTGCTGTATCTCAAAATTTTGTCAGGTAATAAGTTCTAGATAAAAGTAATGTAAGAATTAAAGTAAGAGCAACAAAACCGGCACAACATCCATTGCTAACACATTTCTTTGGCTATTTACGAGGCGGTGGATTTTGTTTCTGTCGTTTCAATTATACTATCTCTATTTCTTTCTCCTTCTTGCTAAGAGGATTATAGCTTCTTTCTAAAATTCATTTAGTGTCTGTGAATAGTTGTGTTTTGTTAGGTCCAGTCAATGCAGTCAATGAGGCTAATTTTACATATTGATTAATGTAATTTAAGTCAAGAAGAAACTCTTGGGTTATTTAGTCTGATGTCGTGTATTGCTTGGGCCATATATTTTTCCACAAGTGTTTAACTTATGGGTTGTGTATTAAATAAGTGCTTCATTGAATAAGACATAAAATAGTGAATCCATTTTCTTCAGCAAATCATTCACTACTCAGTCACATTTGCAGTCACAAAATAAAGAAATAACTGTAACCTTTGTACTATTGTTTAAGGAGACCCTTAAGATCCTGTATTCTTTGCATTGTATGTTTTTAAAACTTTAAATTATTTTCAGGAATTGGGGGTGTGGTGCAGTGTAATTCTCTTCCATCTGGCAATGTTTTAAAAATATAACATTGAAACTGTTCCATCTTTTCCATACCATGCTTACAAATTACCTCACTCATCCTATTCACTGCTACTTATTTGTACAGTGAAAAATTTCTTGTGCCGCTTTTGTTTATCCCACATTTTGCAAGCTCATGTTCACTTCTTTGGCCCATGAGATTTCTAAATCTATTTTAGACTCATTCCTTTCCCTCATGGTCTCCTATCCCATAGCTGTCATGTCTTTCCAGAACCGTGTTTGCAACTGGCTACATTAAACATACATTTGGCTCAACAAATTATGGGAAAATCCAAATTCTCTGTGTGGCTGCTCCGAACTCATGGTCATTTATTACTCTTTCTGTGTGGTCTATCCATTTTGTAATTAAAAGTAAGTATTATTTCATATTTATTCTGAGTAATGACTGGAAGAGCTGAAGGCTGTTGAGGCTGGATGGAACCTTGCCTGTATTCCCTGAGGATTCCATCTGACAGCAGTATCTGAAAATCTGAAATACAGCCCTATTTTTAATATCAGAACAAGGGGTGCTTCTAAGTCAAATGCCTGGTGTCATTAGCTCTAATAATCAAACCTGTAATTTTCTCAAATAATTAAACTGACTTGTTTAACAAGATACATTTTCTAGGAAAGTGTGTTGGTTGCTTGGATTATATTTCCCCTCTTTGTCTTATATTAATTATAGTCCTTTATATTCATTATTTTGAATCCTGTATGAGCTCTCTCATTATTTTTCCCAGGGCTGGTGTCTAGCTAACCTGCCCATAGTCGTGTGGGTCACCCAGCACACCCTGGCTGAATGTTTCCAATGGCATGCTTCATTCATTTGTATTTTCTCTGGCATGCGGAGACTTAATTGAAATTGCTAACAGTGGGTCAGAGATCTCTTCTATCTACAATTCCAGTAAAATGGGGTGGTAATTTTAAAACACTTTCTTCTAGTAAAGCCTTCTCAATTACAACTGGAAAAGCTTTGATAATTGTAAATTCAAATATAAACCAGAAAATCTTACTGCATCATTAGGAAAAATCAAGTAGTGCACTACATTATTCAGCAGAATGTTTTAGCCCAATTCTCATTTCAAAACCTCTCTTCTTCTCTTTAGCCTACCTTTTTTCTTCCTCTTTTTTATTTTTTTTTAATCCAGAGTGCTCTTAGTTTCTTTTGTGAATGCTTTGGCAATTTTCCTTCCCCTCTGCTTGGTATCTTCCCTTTTGCTTTTATGTTTCAACTTGCTGCCCACACCATGTTGTGAAACCAAAGTACCAGAAATGTGCCCTGGTAGTTTAAATTTTATATTTTACTAATCTTGGTCGTTTAATTCTCTTTAAGTACTTGTGGATAATTTGAACAAGAATGGTGAAAATGAGATTGTGCCAGTGATTTGGCAACAAAAATACATGATTAATTTTTATCCAGTCAATCCTTCAGTGTCCAAAATATTTGCAATGCATTAGGCATCATATTTTCTCTGTCAGAAAAAATGTTCCCTATAACTTTTAGAAAGATTGGTGTAGTCTTATGGTACATTTTCAGTCTTATGCACTTGATTTTCAAATCCCACCAATATGTATGCAGAATGAAGATCACAGGATGAAGGTGATAAAGTAGAAGCTGCATTTACTGTCTTATTAACAGAAGTCTTTAGGAGCAGGCTACATATCTGTGACATGAGTATGGTTGATCCTGTCTTTGTGCAAAGGGACAGGCTGATGAAGCTTTGAGATTGCTTCCAACCTTTGATTTTTAGTCATTCTGGCTCTTTCGGAAAAGATTGACACATGCTTTTCTATGTTCTATCCTATAAAATTAACTTAATATTCTTGCCATCAACCCTTCTTTTACTTTTTATAAACCTTTCTTTTACTTTTTCTATGATCAATTTACTAATAAAAATTTGGAATACACTGTGACAGGGCATTTGCAAAATGAAGGGCTGCAGTGTGATTTATCTGTACTTAAAATTTCTTCTTTTTCCTCTCCTTGGTTATGAAATGCAGAGGCATACTGAGTTTTATCTGGTTAAAGTTAAGCACCCATGTCAGATGGTCACAGAAATGCATACTAGGGTGCCCTGTGGCATTTCTGAATCAACCACAATACACCTCTCAGTACACTACACTCAAGGAGCTTCTGGAAGAGATAAAATGAGTGAGACCATGTGAAGGTAATAACTAATTTATAAGCTTAGCAGAAATACTTCCATCTCAAGGGCTACGTCAGAAATCCCAGAGAGGACAAGTGAAAGAGAAAGGAGGAAGCTATAACAATAAAAAGCACAGATCACAAATTCAGCTCTAGGGGAAAAACTTGGCTCTTTAACCATTGTGTTAGTGCTCAGGTCTGACACTAGCGTACTGAGCTGGTACAGGAAATTAAGGATTACTTGAAAATCAAACAATGAGGTATCAGCCAAGCCTTATCTACACAGCATGGTAATTTGTGTAATGGCTTGTAATCAGGATCTGCAGTCCTGGCATAGCTCTTCTTCTAAATAACAAGCTGGATAATCATTAAAAAGATGTAGACAATAAGTAGATTTGACCTAACGCTTGTGTTCCTATTGTTACTGTTACACAGGTTTTAAGTATTTTCTAATAACATGCATTCATCAGCCTGACAAGCAGGCACTACTGACCTTACTTCATCCTCATCTTATTTTAGACATGCACAAATCTGCCCATTCAATCATTACTGACCTTCCCACCCCCTGCCCTGTTGAACAGCTATTTCCAGCAGGTCACGGGAGAGTTGCTGCTCTCAGTATCGATGGCTGCAGCCTGTCTTCACTCTCTGCAGAGCTTGAGGCAATGGACCCACAGCCAGGATGCTGACACGGGGCTTTTCATGAAATGCGCACATGGTGGGGTAAAAGGTGGCTTAAGCCTCTTTGTAGAATAGATGAATGATTGTAAAAAAACTTGGGTTTATTTTGGGGCCTCTTTGAGCTGAAGGGTTGGAGAAGATGACCTCCAGAGGTTCCTCCCAACCTGGACCATTCTGTGATTCTTCTCTTCTGTTTGAAGATGGGATGGGCAGAAATTGGTTTTAGGTTGCTGCTGCTGAGGGTGTGCTGTTGGTTACTCATCAGAAGCAAACAGCTATAGGGAAGGGGAGAACCTGGAGAAGGAAGGAAAGACAAAAAAAAAGAGAACACAGAGGGGAGTGACAGTGCTGTTGCTGACCCTTGAATTCCAAGAATATTCCTGTACATTTGTTCCAGTCTGAATGAAGCAGATACATAGTTTGGACTGAAACTACATCTGAGGCTACAGGCTCTTTCTTCTTGCTGTTGAGTTGTTCCTTAGATTGCTTTACTCTTTCTGTACTGCTGTTGGGAATTTCAAGTCTTCCACAGATAGGCAATTTCTAAGGCAGGCTGTAGATATATTCATATGACAAAGCTGGAAAATAGCTGTTTAATTACAGACTAATATTTTTATTCTGACTGTTGTTGGTATAACTCTTGGTTACTTTTTCCTGGTTTTTAAGTGTGTCTGTACATTTGTATTTATGCATATATAGGCCTGAGTTTTGTTCTGGTTTAGACTTTAATTGTATTCACAATTGCCACATATCTGAATCTGACTGTACTGACTAACTGACTATAGCATGATTAAAATTTTTGACTTTACATATAGTCAGCTATTCACTGTATCCCTTTTCAAAATGATAAAACTATGTACAAAATGATCAGCCTTTTCCCTTTGGAAAAAACTCTTGGCCCTTTTATTGGCTTCTTATGCCAGACTTCTAGGACTTTCACCTTTTTTCTCTACTTCTAAGTTCACTTTTTGGAAAGTAGGTGTCAGTCATATTCTTAAACAAAATACTTCACCTAATATTGACTGCATGGAAACTGAACATGAAACTATATAATTTCTGGGGTCACTTCCCTCAAGAAATGGAAAAATCTTCCTTTTTCCAGCCCTTTGGTTTTCAGACTGTCATATTCATTCAGTGAGGTCACAGAATGAAGATTCCCTTGTTGAAAGCCTGCTTATTGATCATAGTTATGTCTCTGCAGATGCACAGTTTTATTGCCTTGCTCTGACATTTCCCACTGCTTCTTGAGCTGTTGTGCTTGGTTGATTTACTGAGTTAGGTACTTACCTTCAATGACAGCAGTATTCTAGTGATGACACAGGAAATATCCCATCAGTTTATGCAACGATCATGAAAATATCACACGTAAGTAAGATCAACAGAAATAGGTGAGGTGAATCATGAGTGTTTCTGGTCAGGTTATGATGAAATATATTCTGTCAAGTGCAAGTGCCATTGCACAAGGGTATTAGTGACGCAAATAGATGAAAATGGGTATTTCTGAGCATCAGAAATGTTCTGCAACTCTGAGTCAATCTTTGTCCTTACTACCCAACACCAACTACAAAACATTTCTCAGAGAAAAGGGAATTGTTTTTATCTCCCTCCCAGCAATTTCCCCCAGTTTTCTAACCACTACAACTAAATAAATATTAGAGATCTTTCAATCTTTCCATGGCTAAAATATTTGTCTGAAAGCTTTTCTTTGTTGATGGGGAAAGGGTGGTTGTTGGTTGGTGTGTTATTATTAAAATCCTAACAGATTTTGCTAGATGTGAACAGGACAAAAATGCATATAGAGAAGCGTGAAGAGGGACACTCAAACTGCGTTGTCATATATATTTGTCTATCCTGCAAAAAAACCCTATCTATGCAGGCTTTGTATATACTTGGGCAAAAAGTGTGTATACCTGGGCTCAAGTGGATCAGACCATTCTTAATTTGAGAATATGTAGACAGACACAATCTGAGCCTGAAAGGATTTTCAGCCTCTGCTCCCAGCTATGGAAGACTTTGCATAGGCAGATTCATTATTCCTAGGTTACTAGACGTCAACAAAAGCCCATTTTAGTCAAGCAGTATCAGTTTTCTGTGTTAGGAAGGAATTGTTATATAAATTATCGCTGGTTTGTGTCTCTGAGTAATCCACCACAGGCCTCACCCCTATGGAGGAGAAGGCATGTACAAAGAACTGAAGGGAAAAAATAACTGTTGCGAGAATCATAATTTCACCCCAAAATAATTCCAATAGCATAATTTTGTAAAACGACAAATCTTGAATATGTTCAAGCAACCGTATTGCTAACTGGATTTTGCTATGATGCAATAGTTTATCTGAATCTGCAGAGAATCTTGCCCTGTGAAAAAGCAGCTGATAAAAGCTAATTTTCAAGTTTATCTATTGCTGTTTGATGTTAGATTTTCAGTGTATGGAAAAATGAGAGGGTAAGACAAAGTAACCAGAGCTCACCTCCTGCAAAAGTGAAACTGTGAAGAATGTTGAAGAAAGGAGTTGTGATTAGCCTAAGAATGCACAGAATCATTTTAGGAATCTGTCAATTAATCTAAATATTAAGATGATTTGGAAGCAACAGTAAAAAGTGAAAAGTGGTCAAGTCCTATAAAATGAAGAAGGTTCACCCATAACTTTCTTTTTCTGCTGCTTTATGTAAAATCTTTTGATCAAAAGAAAGCAAAGCAGAAGAAATAAGTTACATAAAGTCTGTTGTCTCTTAAGATACTTTTTTTTTCAGGATCAATCTCTGGCAAGCTGCAGTAACCCTTCTTTATTTCTATAAATATCCATTTGTATTGCCTGCACACAGAGAAGTGTTTTAGTCTCTCAGTCACATGAAAAAACTAGGTAGATGAGGCAACTGAGAATTTGAAGGATGCATTACTGATCTAGCATTGGTCTTTTTAAGGGGCACCTTGGCAAGTGCTGGGCTGTTTTGTTCTCCGAGAGCAGGAAAAGGTGTTTCTCCCCTGAGTGTCAGAAAGCATAGAGCATGCCAGATCTCCAGCTGAGCTGCTGGGAGAAACAGGCTAAACCAGATCCTGGAAATAGGGACTTAGTAGGAGTGTGTGCACATGGATGGATCAGGGTGGATCCGGGTGGATCAAGCCCATGCAGAGGTTTGTTCTCACCACGGGCTTACACCAAGACCCTTCTCCGGAAGGAGAAAAGCTCAGGCTCTTAGTGTTTGACTTGACTTTTGTCTGGCCTTCTGTGGGCTGGGAGCCAGCACTGGTGGGGCAGATTGCTCTTCGGCTGGGCTCACCAGCATGTGTCCTGAGCGTAGGCCTGAGGTGGACATTTCAAATCAGAGATGTCACAAGCCTACTATATGGAATGAGAATATGTTGACAAAAGAGCTCAGCAGGTTTGAGCCTTCTCTCAAGGAACCTTTCACACACCTTGTAGGGCAGATGCAACTTCAGAGAGGGAGAGAAGCAACAAAAAGCCTGAGGATATCATATCAAATCATACTATGACCACATCAGCTCAAATACTGACTCTTACAGAAATCTAGCAAGCAACAGAGCCTTTAGCCATACAAAAATTATACCCTGAACAATATCAAAATGGTGTACAATAAAAAATATACTAAACTGTTCATGGAAGAGAGCCTTTTTACTGTTCCTCTAGTCTGTCATTTTTAATCCATGCTGCTTTTTTGGACCACCGTGTTGGAACTTATACTTCATTATCATTGCAGAGATACTCACTCAAATCTCTAGGTATTTAGAACCTGACAAACCCTTTTAACTTTTTGTCCTAAATACCTTCAAACCATATAAAAGAATAAAAACCAAACTGTACGTCACAAACTGTTACTATGTTTCCGTAAGTTTTAAACTGAGCATCCCAAGGAGTGTCTATAATAGTCTTCATATAAAAAGAAAAGAAAATAGGAGCCATAAAACCGCTTACCTATTAAAGTTAAAGTATCTTCTATTGATCCTGCAAATAAGTTCATCCGAGAAATACAAAGTGTTTAAAATGATTTCTGGGTAAAGCACTGCATGCCATATTGCAACATAAATGGTCCCCAAATAGGCATCTTTAAGCAGCAGCACAGAAAAATAACTCATTAGAGAAACTATTTTAAAATAGTTTGTTTCTTCATTGAGGGCATGTGGTATTATTGCCCTAGAATGATTTAATTCACCCTAATTATATTCTGTTTGATATCTGCAGCTGTCTTGGAAGCAGGCTTCTGCTATGTAAATCCAAGAGACGTTTCTCATCTCATTTGAAACCCCAACGTGCTCTAATTTTCAAAGGAATTATAAGATGGTCTCTACTTATGCGCATTGAATTTTCCAGAGGAATATCAAAAGAACGCTCAATTTTCTGAACACTATCACTTACATAGACTCTATTCACCCTCAGCTTACCTCATGTATATACATAGAATATGGTATGCATTGACACGTACTTAGTAAAAAAGTTGTGTAGATGTGTGATTGTACGTGACCAGAAACATCTTTGTTTTGAAATATGCATAGAACACATTAGCAAAAATTGGCTTTTTCTTCTGTCTTTAAGTTACAATTTACTTTAGAACAGATGTGAAGTTGTCTCTTCAGCAACATTTCAATGTAGTCAGTAAACAGCACCACTTTGGCTGACATCAAAGGAGGACCAAAAGAGGATACATTTCTGCCAAAAAATTAATGTTGTATATGCAACAATGTCTTTGGCAGTAGTTGTCTATGTTACAGTGCCGCATTGGATAATACACATAATGATGATGCGCAGGAATTTATAATTAAATATTGGCTCACGGATGGTCACCAGAAATGGCAATCAGCAAACATTGGTATTTATTCTGGAATACCTTCATCAGTTCCAGGCAAGATGGTAAAGTGAACCAACGTGGTGTCAAAAGCCATAAGTGCCTCTAAAATGCATGAAATCAGTAGGTGGTGGTTTTCTGCTGCTCTTTACAAATTATCAATCAATAAAAAAGAGTTTACTTTCTCCTACTCCAAAGGGAAATGTTCCTTTAGTAATCTTAGCAAGGATTGCAAATTGTGTGGAGGGAAAACAAGGGAAGTCAAATACTTTCCTTTAAATAAAACTAACATATAAAGGTAGAATACTAATCAGGCACTAGAAATTTAAAATAAATACGCTTTTATGCTTCGAGATAGAACTTGAGTAGAATTTAGGTAATGATTCATACGGATAATCCCACAAACTTCCATTCATAATTACTACTTGACAAACTCCTTAGGTAACTATAATTCTGTTTTGATGCCACACCATCTCAACAGGACTGGATTGTAGCCAAACTGAACATCAGGAGCCTTAAAATGAACACCGCCCACGTCAAGTCTACCAAAGAAGCCGGTTCACTAGACACAAGTTTAGACTATCCAGTGTTTCTTAGCTTCCTACTCCACCAGCTGAATGTCTTTGATTCAACACAGTGAGACTCCTATGTATGACCCAACACAGTCCTGAACTATATTCTGCTATGGTGTCGGCAGAAAAAAAAAATAATAAAAATGAAATTATTTGCCTGCCCTGTAGTTCCCCTCCCAGTTAAGACTAAACAGATGTATAGCCCGATCGGACAGTTGACCACAGGGGTACAAGAGGTAGGTTTGATTTCTGACTATTCCCAAATCTCTCACATACTCTCTGTTATAACCCATAATCTTTTGGAAGTGGCCAGCACCACCAAAAAATTAGACTGATCTTCCTCCCCTTTGGAAGGAACAAAGTAGAAAGGTTGGTCTATGAATTGCAATCTGCCATAGATGCCCAAACCTCTCATCCTCAAGCTCTTAAAACAAAATCCTCCTTCACTCACAGTTGCCTATTTTACCTGACTTCTGCTCCATCCTGCCATGCTGGTTGCTTTATAAAGTTCCCAAGCCTCTTTATGTACTATACAGTGAGTAAAGATTATTGCACGCTGAGTTGTTCAAAAGAATTTCAAGAGAAGTTCAGTTCACTGTGTAGGTTCATGGAAATAAAAGTTCTTTTGCTGCAATGATATTAGCATATACTCCTGAATATCCTGAAATTTTCTTTTTGTGACTGGAAACTTCCATTTACAAAAGAAGACATCAGAAGTTATAAAAATATATTCGGCATCTAGAAATTTATAGTGCATTGGGAAAACAGATTAAAGTTAGGATATCTTAATTTTTACATCTTTTTAATAGAGGAAGCTTCATAAATTTTAAACACATGCAAGATTATTCTTCAGAGTGTTTCAAAGCTACATACAGGATATAATCTGGAACAAAATCAAACTCAGACATTTGTCAACCAGTTGTAAAGTAAAAAGATCCCAGGATTCAGAGTTAAAATTGTTTTCTGTAAATTTTCAATCTAGATTTCTCTTTCTCTTAAGGTAATGAGCAAAGATCACGCGTAAACATAAGTATATAAAACCACTTCCATCTGCAGTTGTGTGCAAAGAAAGAGATGCAGGAAAAAAGTGAGGACTCACCATCTGTGGAGAGTCTTACATTAAACAGATGCAGTTTATTACCTTTTCTAAAATATAGCACTTAATTGCATATGAGCAATATTGCTGTGTATAAATACCCAATGGGCGTGGTGAAGAATATATAAAACAAGGCCAGTCTCTCCTTATTGGTATCCAGACGCAGGATAAGAGGCAATGGACACAAAATGAAGTGTAAGAAATGTAGGAAATTACATGTGAGTCATTTTACTGTGAGGATGGTTGAACACTGGGATAGGTTGCCCAAAGAAGTTGTGGCATCTCCTTGGAGATGTTCAAAGCCTGACTCCACCTGGCCATGAGTGATCTGCTTTAGGTGACCATGGGTTGTACTAGGTGATCTACAGGTCTCCCTTCTAGCCTCAACCAGTATGACATTCTGTGATCCTGTAACAGACACTGCTTAATAAATTCTCCTACAGGTTATGTGCTAAAGGAAAGTCCACTCATTTTCTACTCACATTTTATATTTTTATACATTATATGAATAGGTAAAAAGGAGTGCCCAACTGGTTAAACTGGTTTAAGGGAAAGGTGGACAATAACCTATACACACTCTACAATCAGACCCTTTGGTGAAAGAAAAATAATATCTTTTGTGTAAAACTTCACTTAATTCTCACTGTGTTGTCCCTCAGGTCTCCTCATCTGTGTACTTGTCAATGACGGCAGCGTTCCTACAGTCAACAGCAGCACCTGATGTAGGGCAGGTAGGAATTTTATTCAGCAGACGTAAAATTTTATTGTGATAAGGATTTTTCAATACATCTCTGGAGATGTATGGCTTGTACTTTTCACATCCCATGGCAGACAGAGTCTTGCTGAGGACACTAGTCTACTTTAATCTCAGGCTCAGCAATTTGCCAAGGATTACATGATTTAGACTACATTTGTAAGTAAATTAGGATCTGATGAGACCCTTTTGCTTGCACATCACTTACAGGAAGGAGACCTAATGTCATCTCAAGCTAATGCTATATATTTGCAAGACTACGTGCAAAATCTTTGTCCATATTTTGAAAAGTAGTCTGTGACAGTAGTAGAGGATAGTAAACAGGAACTACAGAGCACAGACATGCGAGAGCAAAGCAGAGGGGAAAGATGCACAGATGTCTGAAACAGAATTTCATGAAGATCTTTTTCATGCCAGAGGGAAATAAAGATGAACATGTAAAAATAATTGTTTTACTGTGCAGCTCCATTAGGATTCCAAAAGAAAAATAATTAATTAAATGGCATTCTTTGAAATTATTCATAAAGATAGGCAGCAGTGGGTTTTGTGAAAACCATGGGTTTGGAATTATAAAAAAAAATAAAACAATTGTGGCAAACATACACAGCAGGGAAGAACTGATGAAGGTAAAATTAATTTATTTTTGAAAAAAAAAAAGCAATAAAGGAAACAGATACATAGAATCTGTAGTATTAAATTCATTATACCGTTTCCCTGCAAGACTTCTTCATGATTCATCAACCTCTCATCTATATAGATACGTAAGTGCAAATTTGTCAGAAATTAGCATACACAACTTAAACATATCTGAGATATATGAGGCTCAAAGAATTGACTTACAAATAGAATTCTAGATTTTCAGAGTAGTAGGATGCTGAGAAGTTCCGGGAAGGACCAGGCATTAGCAACAAAGACACTTGTCTGTATCGTTAGCTGACTCATTTGGCATCCTGTGATGCTGAGATCATATGAAAGTCTGACCAAGAGTTATCGGTTACCTAAACTGTTGTTGGTAAGATGTTATTTCAGGAGCAGTAGTACTGATTTTTACATAAGACAAACCTCATGGTCCTGTCAGCAGTGTTGGTTCAGCTGTTAGTGGAATGACACGGTGGGAGACTGTTACGTGCTAAAGGGTAAATGATTCTGTAGATGCGTACCCATATTCTCAGTGGAGAGCAGGATGGGTTTGTAGGATGGGTTTGCAGCACAAGCCAATCTGTTCTGGAGGTATAAGGTAATACATACTCAGTGAAAGTAAGATACCAGTTGCAGGCGGCCCCTATGTGCTCAGCTGTTTTCTAGGATTGTTGTGGTTCGCTATAATTGACATGCAATTTTGACTACTAGAAATTCAGTGTGGATCCATACTTGTTCTCAGGGTTGTTCAGTGTTTCTGAAAAAAACTGTGTTTTCTTTCAGCCAGCTTTCATCTTCCTTCTCAACTTACTCACCCATCTTCTTTGTTGCTGGGCAGACCCTCTGCACAGGACCATTTTTATTCTGTGTTGGCATAGTAGCCTGGCAAGTGTCTATGGAGTTTTTGGCTTGTACACAGTATTACAAAGTAGGTTGTACAACAGATTATTATGTAATTTGGCATGTGGTCTCAAATCTGTGAGGAAACATATTAAGTCATCTGAGGAAACAAAACTTTTGCAAGGAGTTAGAAAACATACTCATCTGAGTGCAATTTAAATGATTTTCTGGAATTGCAATTCGAAGTGTTTATCTGAAATATACCATATGGGACTGTTAAGTCTGTCTGCACAACTGGTCCTAGCTTTGGTGTTCCTTAATAGCTTTGCTTTGTAGCTCACTGTTAAAAATTCAATTTTCATTTCTAGTGATTTCTCCTGAAGTGTTCAGACTTTGATACCACCAAAATTCTCATAGGCCAGGTATCTAAAAGTAGATATTTTATAAAATTTACAGGTCACACAGAAAAATGTTCATTCGCTGACTTTCATAATGATTTGTTTTCTCTTTAGTTCTAAGATAGGATTAGGAAAAAGACAAGTGTTATGTTTCCCTTAAGAATCAGCCAGCACACATTTCCCAATGTGATGAATTCTACTGGAAAAAGGAGGTCTAAGATTAATTCAAAGCAGCAGCACAGGAGAAAATTTCCAAGTTCACTGAACTACAGCCATTGTTGGAAGATCCAAGACAACAGGGATAGCATTTTTATTACATCTATGTGCCTCAATGTTTACAGAAAAATCCAAAATTTTAAATGTGTAAATATTTACACTGCATATAGAAGTACATGAAGATATGAAAACCGTGTACACTGAGTATGTAGATAGATATACCTACATAAAATATATTTTAGCCTGCTTGCATTACTCTATACAAAACCCTCCTGAGTACAATAAAATGGAGTATCTGTGAATCTTTCATGTTGTCCCCATTTATAATGACCAATGCAGAGAAAAAGCTATACTATTGTGAGTGGCAAACGCAATGTGCAGCTGATAATAAAGCTATGGTAAATGAACCGTCACATACATACACATACAGACACACGCATGCACTCAGCGAAATTCTAGACTGTTAATGCAGAGATAAATTTCACATCAAATTACACTGAGACAAGTAGCTGTGGCAGTATTTCCTGTCTTCCAATTTTTATTTCGTTGGATTAGTGGGACACGGGATCCGAGACAAGGATTCAAATGAAGACAAGATAAATGTGAATTTTAAAGTACTTTAAAGAATATTTTTAAAGGATGTTTTCAGTCAGTCAGTTCACTTTCTTGCACTTAAAGACAAAAAATTGTGTTTTTGGCAAGAAATGTAATGGGAAAATATCTTTTCCCGATACACAGATTTCTATGGTTCAAATCAGAGGAGAGCACTGCAGACTGTAAAGGCAGCAAGGCTTCAGGGGACCCACGACTTACAGGAATAGGAGGGAAGAGATGCTATTTGCAGTAAACACGCTCTGGTAGTAAAGACGTAGGAACTGCTCACAGTGGGAGGAAAAACAGACAGTGGAAATGCAGATAAGGCTGAAAAAGGTGTTAATGGAGGGAAGATTCATAGCTGGCAGTGAAAATCACAACGAAAATTATTCAACTACCAAGTAATGGAGCTAAAAGCTGCAGTTTACAGCAAACTGTGATGTGGGAGTGATACACAATTCACCTGAATCTGAAAAGGAACATAACTGAGCTTGATAATACTATAATAAATGTTGGTTATTTCTTTCTTAATAGCTTGAACTCACCTAGGCAACATTTCCATGGTATTATGAATTTTTATCCCGCAGTCTGATCACATGCATAATGTTTGCCAATATTAAGGCTGAAGAAAAAAGAACTCATAAAGAAAGCGAAAAGAACATCATTTTGTGTCAAACAGCTCCACAAAATATGACTCAGATCAGGACCTGGAGGCAAAATTCGCTACCCAGTTAGCACCAAACTGAGCAGCCACAGCTGTATTTAAAACAAATGAAACAAAGGCTGAATAAAAGATACTAGTTGTTTTGGTTTTGCTTGTTTTTTTTTTTCTCCCTCCACAGAGGTGTATTCCTTCTTCTTCAAACTTTCTGTTTAAAGAAACACCATTTAAATCGGTCTAATCCTCTGAAGCAGAACTTTTGACACTTTTTAAAGAGTAACTGTTGGAACAAAGAACAGAGATTGAATATGTGAATGTGTGGTGGTTATTTTTCCACACTTAGCTCCTGATTTACATACATAGGATATAAGAAGAAAAGCAATGATGCAAAGGACAAAGCAGAAGTTCCTGAAGGTATATATTGCACTCATTTGCACCAGAGAACAGTTCGCTAATTCCACCTTACACTTTTTATCATCTTCTGTTTCATTTCTCTTATTTTTTTTTCTTTCTCTTTTCTCTTTGGTGATGCAAACTCATTCTCTATCCAGAGCTAAGAAGCTAAAAAGATTTAGGTCATGATTAAACGCTCCAGTACCAATGACTATCAGTAGATGCCAACCTATGAAAAGGATTCAGTTTCTCGGTTAACTATGAGGATATCTGATTGCACAGCCTTGTTTCATTTATTTCAGAAACATTCAGTGAAAATAGCATCCTTCCATAGTTTTTACAGCTGAGAAATATAAATGAACACACTTACTTGTGTCTTAAATTTGCAGTTGGCTAGGCATTTGTTATGTTGATTGGATATTAAATAATGACATTAGATTAAATTTATTTTCTTTAAGTAATCAAGAATGAGGTGGTTAACTAGGATGGGTTTGTCAATAAGTTGCAACAAGCTGAATTATACAGAATGCTCACAGCTTAATCATGGGTTGATAAAATGCCTATGTCTTAATCTCTTCCACTGATAAGGATAAATCAAAATTACCATTTACCCAGTTATGAATACTGGATACAATTACCTCAATGAATCGATATATGCCTGGTAAAAAACAAACAAACAAACAAAAAACCCAACAACAACAACAAAAAAAACCCCAACACCCCACATTATAAATAAAACATAACTCTTCCAGGTGGTGTATACGGGAATCAGAAGAAAACACAGTAAGCCATATAACCTGGTTAATCACATTTCAGACATGTAGGAGTTTCTAGGTAGCTAAATATAGCTTTTCATATAGGTCCACACATTCACAGTAGGTAGTGTTTTAATCCCTGGGTTACTTTTAAATTCCAGCATCATGAAAAATTAGTGACAAAGAGGTCTTTAAGCCATGACTACATATTGCAGAGACTGAAAGTAGAAAAAGCAGATATGGCAGCTACCTGTTGTTAGAAAACAGAGGTATCCACCTTTTCTACTCCAACTGCTGCCTGAGAGCACTTAAAAGAAAGGTAAGGATCTGATACCGTAACTCATCTTCAACCTGAAGAGAATCTTTTTCCTCAAATTTCACTTCTTAGGGACTCCCCAGACAGCTGAAGCTGGGCCAGAGGGTTCATGATATAAGAAGAGGATATGAGAAAATCTGACTCCCAGGCTTCATGTGTGCTGTGCTGACAAGTTTGGGTTCAATTTCTTTATCTGCTTCTACATTTTTTGTGATAAAGATGCTGTATTAAAAATATAAGGCTACTGTAAACTTACAGACCTGATCCTCTTCTTCCTTCAAGAGAAGCCACTTTCCTTAGGTCTCCATAAATAACATCTGACAGGTATTCAGTATCATCAAATACGTAAAATCTGAATGGGCTTTTCAGCCTCTGCTGTCCTGAATCAAATGAAAGGTGAACTGGAGTAGGGTGCATGATGAAGATATTTCACAACGTGGAATATATTTCTGTCTGGTCCTTCCCATGTAACAAGAAATGGTTCCAATCCTCTTGCACTTTTATTATTTTTTTTCCTTGAATAATTGTCACTGGTTTTCTGCTGTAATAAGGATTTCTGCATGAAATTTGCTTTTCCTGGAAGAAGTTTCCATGAAGATGCTTCTGAGACTCTGTGAGAAATGCAGATGAGATACAGATACAGTCTTTGCTTGACCTCGGAAATTTACAGCTATTTTATGGGAATCAGCTAGCTTGTACCACAATCTTGAAGACTTTTGAGGTCTGCCTAAGGACAATTCTGTTGGTGAATTCTACTGTATTCTTGGTCATCAAAACAAGTCACTGGTAGCTAGAGCCTCTGGTCTGCATGTCAAGGCATCCCAGAAAGAAGAATTTTGGTCCAAATTATTAATGATGCATTCACAGAAGACATGGAGTGGATCCCTGGTAGTAGTCTCCAGTGCTGTGCATTGTGTTACTGGGTTAAATAAGATAAAAGAAAAAAAAAAAGAAGATAAAAAAAAAATTTGGGTGCCAACATAGATTAAAGGATATACAAAGATATTTCTGGAATTGTTTCCTCTTTCTCCCTTGCAGTCTATGAAAATCTTTCCTTTAAAATGTAAGGGATGTGTGTCTTGGTGCCTGCATAGACTTTTCCTACAATTTTCTATTCTTTTTATGTCTCAGGTGATGCCATCAAAGAAGCAGAGCACACATTTGTATTTGCTCAGCAATCCCAAACCCTTTGCTTCATTTCCTCTTTTCCCACTGCTCTCAGCTCCCTTGTTTAGAGACTGTTCCTCAAGAGTGCCATCTAGGTTGTATTCAATACCCATGATGATTTATCAGCAGCTCTAACACTGTTATGATTTGGAGAGTACGTAGAAAACATACTAATGGGAGGAAAAAGAGGAGAAGGGTACAATCAAAACACCCAGAGGCTTTGGAAAAGATTCAAAAGTAAAGCTAGGCATACACAAATATAGATTTCTTAGAGGAAAATAACATAGCTAGCAGAAAAAAAAAAAAATACTGAAAAGAACACAGATAGATCCCAGAAAAGAGAGCCATCTCTGATACGTGTCTGACCTTGTTTCCTGCAATCTTATGTGTTGCAGTTTCAAGAGCAGCACAGTGCTAATAAGCTCAGATAGAAGAGGAGGGTTGTCTAAGTCCTTGAATGTGAAAGAAATCTAATATCTTTATTTATGGTGCCTTTAGGTGCCTGCCAAATGTATTCATTACCTCCCAATAATAGAGAGATAATATTTCAGCTGTGAATGTACAGTCTGCAAATTGAAGGCAAGGCTGGAAGAGTTGCTGGTTGCAGACATACTTGTTAGGGTATTTGGCAAAAGAGCACTTGAGAAAAGTGCACGAGACGTCAGTCTGATAAAAATCGCTTGTCCTTGAATCAGACAAAATATGGACTTATTGCCACAACTGCTGCTCAGGGAAAAATGCCTGCAAACAGATACTGACGCTGTCAGCATAAGCCTGCTGTGATAGCTTATTCTCAGTCTCAATTAGCAATAGGGCATGGGTTCCCCAGGTCCTGCATCTTACTGGTGTTTCCTGATGTGTGAAACTATCCTCTTAAGGACTGAAAAAATCTGGAATGAAGGTGATGCTTTATGTTGACTTTGAGTGAGTGATGGAACTGAAAAAGGTGGTAAGGTCAGCCAAGCAGTTCCAGTACTGGGAGCCACAGCCATCTCCTGGAGGGAGGTCTGGGAGAAAAAGACAGCTGCTAACCACAGAAGTATCACAAGAGCTCACCCAGGTTCGATGGGTCCTTCTGAGGAAGACATCACATCTCCTCAAGGCCAGGAAAAGTGGAAAGGGTTGTGTGTGACTTTGGGTTTCCCAGATGAGGGCTTCTGTGGTGGCAGTGGCAGATGGGAGCGATGGACCTCCAGAGGGTTAGCTAACCTATAGTAGGACTATTGACACTGATTTTTCACTTGGCAAGAGAGATGGTTGTTAGAGACTGCAAGCTTCAGAGACGAGCATCTCTGATGGTTGCTTCTTGCCATGGGTGGTCAGCTGGAAGCTGAATGAAAGAGATCCTTGGCAGTTTCCACTAACAATTAAAATACTTTGAGCTTCTTCCAGTTGAATAATGACAGACCCAGAGGAAATGGTCTGAGGTTGTGGCAGGGGAGATTCAGATTAGATATTAAGAAGAATTACTTTACTGAAAGAGCAGTCAGGCACTGGAACATCCTGCCCAGGGAGGTGGTTGAGTCACCATCCCAGGAGGTATTTAAGAAACATGCAGATGTGACACTTCAGGGCATGCTCTAAAGTGGCTGAGATTGTAGGGGGGGTTGTGTGTGTATGGCTGGACTCGGTGGTCACAGAGGTCTTTTCCAACCGTGCCAGTTCTGCGATTTGCTTAATTTTCCCATCAGACTATCAAGCCATTATAGGATTTCTTGTTTCTTTCTTACGTCCTTTGAGCTCACTCCTTACATTAGCAATGTGTCCTGCTCTATCAGACTGCACCTTCGGGGTGTTCCTTTCTCCCCCAAGTCAGTCCTACCTCTCTTGGTTACACTAAGTTTAGGGTCAGAATCAATAACATAGTTAAGGCATGAATAATTTGTATTCACCAGGACCAGTTTTGGTCTCTCACAGGAGCCTATGAGGGTAACCATTTTGGAAACTTGTCTCTCAGCTTTGTGTAGCTACTCAGCCACTTAGCAACAGGCGGAGTCACAGGACAAGATATTTTTCTTTAAACATTTATCTCAGCTGTCTGTGCTCTGTCAATCAAAACTTGATTCTGCGAAAAGGTCTTATCCTTCATTGATATTGTAGGAGGTTTTGCTACATTATTTTACTTCTCACCTCCCCCCAAATTCAGTTCTAAAATAACTATATAATATCTCATATTATACAAAACAAAATACGTACCAGACCTGATTCCAATTACATTTCTTTTGGATTTATAGCTGTTAAACTTCACTGGCTTCTGTTGAAAAAGTGCTGATTTACATTACCTTGAGTACAGCTTCACTAGCCATTACCCCAGGTGCCAAGAATCTCCTCTAAAATCTCTCTGGGGTATTATTGCTAAGTTAACCCACAGCAGTAGTCAGGTTAGACAACCTGACTCATGTTAACAACCATTTTTCCCCCATCTATTTAATAGCTCATTGAGTTTAAAAGCTAGGTTCCTCATTTGCTTTTTACGTTCCAACCAATTCATTCTAGTAACGTCTCCCTGTTTCCTATCTCTCCACGAGATAACAGGCCATAATGATAAAAGTGTACCATTGTGCACTTTACTGAATGTCTGCATTATGGGGGTGCTGTGTGTCATAGCTGCTGCACTATAGATGACTTGAAATGAGGCCTCTAATTGGTTTGCACATCAAATGTTCTGAAAATGTAAAAGCAGGGCTTAGACTATCAGTAGCTTGGCTAGCTTGCAGTCTATTGTCTCCAGTCTCATTCTTTAAGCGCATGGTGATAGCAATGGCTAAAATTCATCAGCTGTCAATGTCAATAAATCTCTAACAAAACAACTGGTTGTTGGAAAGTTTTCTTGTCATATTCCATTCTTGAGTATGGAAACAAGAAAGCAGTGTCAGAGTATTTTAGCATAATACCTACCGGGTCATTTGTGGTGTCTATTTTCATATGAAACATGCCTTTTCGCTGTCTCTGGCTGTCGCAGAGTTCACAGTGGTTATGGAGGGGGAAAAGGTTGGGAAATGGTTCCAGTGTGCTGCAGGCTTTCGGAGAACAGATGTCAGTTAGACATAAAAAAAAATAAACTTGGCTCAACAGAGTTTACCTTACAAACATCCTTGGGCTATAAAAAAAACCACATTCTTGACTCCTGTTCCCCATCACGCAGAATTAGTTTGTCGTTGAATTCATGCTTGATCTAACACCACTGAATCTAATAGTCTTACACTAGGGATGAATTCGGCCCTTGGTCCGTAAAGCAATCTTTCCCCTTGTGTGAAACAAAAACACCATATGGTGAGTCCTTGGCTTGATATCCATAGCTGAGCTTGCTATTATTCCTTTCTGATTCTGTTGGTAGAAAAGGTTAAAGCCTGCAGAGCTGGTTTGGTCAATGCCAAACCTGCATCGACAGGGGGTGGTGAAAAAGGAGTTAAGGAGGAGATTCATCCATATGAGCCCTGCTGCTCATTCTCCAGGGGCCGCATGTTATGCAGGCTGACTTGTTTTCTGTTTATGGAATGATGGAGTTGAGCACCGCAGAGAATCAGAGTAGCAATCCTCTTCTTAAAACTGTTCAGTTATTCCTGTAATTCAGTTGGTAAGACATCCCTCTTCATAATCGCTTGGAAAAGAAGCAGCGCCTGAGTGAGGTCCCCTTCACCACCATCTCAAAGACGTTAGCCATAGAGTGTGGTCACCAGTAATATGGCAAGGAATTAGGGAACCCAGTGACGTGGCTTTGTCATAGTGCACAATGTACTCACACAAAGCCTGAGGTTCTTCACTCAGAAATTTTCCTCCCACTGCTGAAGCTGTACCCAAGGCAGCTGCAGTTAGCTGAATGTATCCACTGAAATTAATAGTTCAGTTGCCCTACACTGGTAAAAACCTGTGAGAAGCAGGTGTTGCATGCTTGTGTGTTGTAAGTTAGGTGGGTTTGTCAACCTGGCCATATCAGTCTCTGCAAAGCCTCTCCAACAGCCTTTCACCACCTGCCTTGTAGCAGGATTAGCCCCTGCTCGGTCAGTCATGCCAACCTGGGACTCCTTCTTTTATTCTTTTTTTTTTTTTTTTTTTTTTTTTTTTTTTTTTCAAGCATCTCTCCAGTTTCTCTGCTGAGCCACATCTGGAAACCCATTTTCAGATAAAAAAGGTCAGGTTGATGCTTTCAGCTGTCTCTATGAAGCTGTTCTAACACATTCCGAAACCTTCTACTGTTTGGCTTTCAAAATACTGAATCAAGATTGTTTTGTATGTAAAGAAAGATTCAAACACCCTTACATTAAAAGAATGGTATTGTTTTAACCACAGTTTAACGAGTACTGGATTTCTATTTCAAGTAAATTAATTAGTGTTTCAGTTGGAAATCAGTCCTTTAGGAAATTTTCATGCTGCTTCCAATCATGAACTTGTCCCAGCTGAGTTCAGAAACATAGAGACAGCTCTTCAAACTTCCTGTATCATTAAAATTCACAGAGCATTTACGGCAGAAGAACCATTAAAAGATTTATTTCAGTGTTACTGGTAGGGTTGTTTTCTCTTGTTTTTAATAATTGATGAGTTGGGTTTTTTTCCTGCTGAACGAGCTTATACACTTGCAATATGGCATAGAGAAAAATTCACAAAGCATAGCTCAGAGGCAGAGATACCTGCCCTGGGTCTCTCCCTGGGCTAAGGGACAGAGAAAAACTTGTTTGGAGAGCACATCTAGAATAAGAGGTGGTTTTAAGACATCTAAATCCTCCTCTGAAGGCACTCCACCAGCTGACAACAGGACAGGAGGTTAAAATCTCCAGTGCTAAAGCTAGCTTTTGTGGACACCCCTCTCACTTCCCATGGCTTTTTACTGAATAGCCACCTACTTTCTCTTTCACAGATTCCTGCCTCCTTGGGTGCACTGAAGGGGAGAACAGGCTGTGTCAGTACTTATTTATTTTTCCTGCCAGCCTCACTGTCAACCTGTGGTCTTCTGCTTTATTTACTGCCAACTGTTCAGACCCTACTCTGAGGGCAGAAAACACATCATTTTCTAATCTGCCTGCAAGATGAGAAGGTAGAATTGTTCTCCTTTTACTAATCAGGACATGAAGGGCAGTGAGATTCTCATCCAGGAAATAAAAGAAAACTGTAAACATATTGAGACGTACACGAGCTGGGTTTCAATGTTCAGAGCAGAGCTGCTGTGACTGGGGGGAGCCACTGATAAGAGCTACGGTGTTTTCAGTCCCAGTATGAACCAGTACCAGTGAAGGGTGAGCCCCACATCTCGGCAGAGGTTTTCCAAGCTCTGATGACTGACCTATCTGTAGCACACATGGGTCTATTTCTGCACTTGGAGAGATGCTTCTCCCTCCTCTGGGCCCAAGCTTTCCTGTCCCTTTAGCTTGTCCCTGCCCAGTCCTCTTGTGACCTCCCTAGAATATCTTTGTCTATAAGGCTGGATGCCATATGCGCTTCTGCAGATCTTTATTCAGCTCTGCATCCTTTATTCATCTCTTTGCATCCTGCCTCCTATTTTCAGCCTCGCTGCCCTAGTTTCACTGTATATTTCCCTCTGCTAGCATACTCCTTGCCCCTCTGTAGACCTTTTGCCTTGTAAAGCTTCATTTCCCCTCCTTGAAGGCTGCTGTGCTTACTCTTGGGCTGCAGCAATAGCCACAATTAAGGCAGTGGAAAGTGCATTCTCAGAGATCCATTGCCCATAGCAGTCATGAGGAATAATTTCAAGAAAAAGACAGCTCATCTATTTCAGAGGCAATTTGCACAGATCCTTCTGAAGAAGGAGCACTGGAAACATATGAAAGATACTAAGACTTTTTTTCCACAGATTAGTACGTTGACCATGTTTTGGTACCCATTCAGTGAAACAGATACCTTCCTGAGCCAGAAGCAGTGATACAACAAAAATCCTATTCCACAGCCTCTTGGTCTCAATGTAACAAAACCAAAGCAATTTTTAGTACTTACCATCACTGTTGGATCAGGCAGAACAATTTTTAACAGGAAACATATTATTATTTTTTTTTTAGAAACTTTCCAAAAGAAATTCTGTCTGAAATGGGTTTGCTGACATGGAAATTTTTAGCTGCAACAGCTGAAATTTGACAAAGTGATAGATAATTGAATACAGGATCTTATAGAGAAAGTGTTACATGGCAATTGTTTCTATACTCATACTCTTCCTAGCCCCATTTGTCATGTGCCGTTTCCTGTATAGTTACATTTGTAATGGATGAGAAAAACATTATTCAACTTCTCATCATTTTCTTGCAATAATAAATTAAATAATTACATTATTAAGCATAGAAAACTTTTCACATAAAATACACTGGTGATTTTGGGATATTCCTGTTTAACTCTTAATGGCAACATGAATAACATTATTTTGGAAAGAAATCAATATTATCCATAGCAATGATAACATTTTAAATTATGATGGATATTTGCCTTTTTTTTTTTTGTTGTTATTTAAGATCTAGGCTTTGACACTTTTTTATCCTTTGATTTCATACATAATGTGTTAGCAACAATACAGAAAATTTGTCAGCAGGATAAAGCCGGTTACTTTTAAGATAACAGTTTTGCTGGTTCAACATAAAGCTGCTTTCTCTGTATTTTGACTGCTGCAACTCATAGGAAGATTATGAGTCATCAAGCACACAGGGACCTTTGTAAACTAAGAATAGGAAATTAGATTTGTGAGAGCTTTTCCACTTAATGGTGGAAGCTGTTCTAAAACCAGAAACATTGTCCAAGCTTTCATATGACTATTGTAATGTAATTACAGGAAATAGAGAAAGTTTAAAGGGTAAAGCAGATGAAATAGGAAGACATAAACCCCACATTTATCAGAGGAAGTAGCTGCTTAGCCCAACGGGTTCATCTCCTTATTTTATTTCTTTTCCGGACACAAGAAGACGATGTTTGGAATTAATCAAAACAGAAAAGATACTCTTGGAGAAGCCCTGTGGGGTTTATTTTTAATCCCCTTTCGTTAACAAATGCCAACTGGCATTTCCAGGAACCATGGGTATGCAAAAATGCAGGCTGGGGCTTTCTCTCTGACTACAGAAACTATGGAGTAATTGACCGAATACTCCACTGAGCTCCTACCCATCTGCCATATGACACAATTTAATAAACTGTATTTTTTGTAATCCCCAGACAAAATTTGCACATCTGCTAGCTGCATTAGCCACCTGGGCTTGTAAGAATATTTCTGAAGTATTTTAAAAATACATTAAATGTGTTTCACAAAAGTTAGTGCACTTCTTTTAAATTATCTATTGGAAAAATGCGTTCTCCAAGTGTGAGTCTGTAAGAATTACAACTGGGTTTGCTCACCTTCAGCTCATCTCAGGCAGTAAGATGATTCCTGAGAATCATGAGCACGGATATTTATAAGCAGCAGGAAATGGGTCTAGACAGTACCTGTTTCTTTCTGCCATGGTAATATACACAGAAAAGTTTTCCAACTACATAGGAAAAAAAAATAAAAAAGAAAAACCTGCTTACAGTGCACTATATTTGTCAGTCCTTGTAATGAACTTTAAGTTTAGTAGTGCTTACGGTTGCAGGGTAGTACTTACTCATAATGGCAGCGTAAGGTAGTTCACCTTGCAGAAGCTGTTGCCTTTTTGCTTCGTGGCTGGGGTGAAGCCCCATTGCAACTGTATTTGCTTTCTGAGAAATGAGACTCGAGGGGTCTGTCCTTGCTATTGGTTAAAATCAGCTGAGAAGAGAGACCTCTCTTTTACTGAAAAACAGAAAACAGGATTTTAGATGTAACATTTAACTTAAAAATACTGCAATAAGTCCAAACCCATCTTACACATGATGTCATTTTGTCATTTTTTGGATGATGAAGAATACTGACATTTCACCACCAGAGTCTGGAAAAGTTCTCTGTAGTCCAAAATTTATAATCAGTTTACATCCCCTCCCTCATTCTGCATGATGTCTTATAGTAAAATCATAGAATTATAGAATGGTTAGAGTTAGAAGGGGCCTCAAAGACCATCTAGTTCCAACCCCCCTGCCATGGGCAGGGACACCTCCCACTAGACCAGGTTGCTCAAAGCCCCATCCAGCCTGGCTTTGAACACCTCCAGGGATGGGACATCCACAGCTTCTCTGGGCAACCTGTTCCAGTGCCTCACCAGCCTCACAGTAAAGAATTTCTTCCTACTATTTAATCTAAATCTCCTCTTTTTCAGTTTAAAACCATTACGCCTTGTCCTATCTCTACACTCCCTGATAAAGTGTCTCTTCCCATCTCTCTTCTAGTCCCCCTTTAGGTACTGGAAGTCCACAGTAAGGTCTCCCTGGAGCCCTCTTTTCTCCAGGCTGAACAGCCCCAGCTCCCTCAACCTGTCCTCATAGGAGAGGTGCTCCAGCCCTCTGATCGTCTTTGTGGCCCTCAGCTGGACCCATTTCAACCCAACATGTCCTTCTTATGTTGGGGGCTCCAGAGCTGGACACAGTAGGACATACCTTCCTTGTCCTACTTACCAGAGAATTACCAGAGAATTACCCAAGTTTCCTAAAGTGATATGTACCTTCTCTCTATAATATGGTCAGTAATACTTACCAATAGACACCCTACACAACTTTTATGCACAAAAGTACTGAAAGCACATGTAGATTACAGCAGAGTATCCATTGGTTTTTGTATTTGTGGTCCATAGTTTAGTACTAACCTATATTCCTGAGAAATAGCAATTTTTTTTCTGAGGGTTCAACGGAGTACAGGATCACTCTTTTCTTTATTCAGTTCATTGAATGTGAAGAAATAACCAGGAGTTTCAACTCAGTTTCACTAAAATATTATTTTCTTGGGTAGCTTCATGAAGAAGTTAAATTTTATCTTTATTATATACAGTACACAGTTTCCACAAGGGGTAAATGATTATTAATAGCAGATCTTCCACATTTAATGAGCACCTGCTATGCAGAGCAGGTCAGTGTTTTTGATGAAACATTACGAAACACTTATTATAATTAGTGTAATTAGGCCTTTCAAATAGCTGCCCTATATGTAGAAAATCAGAGTCTCAAACTTACGTTGCAGGTGGTTATAATACCCGCTGATTTAGACGAGTTTCCGGCTGTTTGGGCAGCATTTATTAAATTCTCAGATTTTCTAGAGAAATGCTTGGCAGTAGTGGTTATAACCATATAGAAATGTTCAAACTTGACTAGGTCACTTGCCCGTTTAGACTTCTGTCTTGTCATTTGACAATGGCTTGTACCAAATGATCACAGGGGAAATGTGAGAGATTGCCTCCTAGACAAGTGCAAATTATTGTCTTTAGCTAGAAGTTTCTCTTTAATAGTCCTCAACTAGATGCAATACAAGCATTTGTATCACTCCTAGAATGGGTGGTTCTTGTTTAATCTGATTTCTGTTTGCTTTTTTCTTCTGAAAAGGCTGTGTTCAAACATGCATTATGTAGACCAGCACTGAGACATGCTTTTCTTCACAGGGGCCAGCCTGCTGCAGTTCAGACATGGCCACATGCCTCTTGCCCACCCTGTCCTTAGCCTGCCTCCTTTACTTAGACCATCAGCTCTGCATAGAGCTCAGCAGAAAGATCGCCCTTTATATGGGAAACTACATCTCTATGTAGCAAAAAATAATTAACAACAAGATCCCTTTTAAGTTAAATAACAAATTGGATTACTAAATTCATGATGTTTATTTATTTATTTATGAGGGTTATTTTCATCAGTATTGGCCGCTTTCATGCAAAAGCTTTGATTTTGTCAAAGGTTTTTCTTTAAACCAAATTAACTTATACCAAATGTCTCTGGTAAGAAGGCTATGTTACCCTAATCAGAAATTATTTACTTTATCTCTGAAATATTAACATGTTCTTTGAAATGCTCAATTCAAACACTTTTAATAGGAATTTTAAAAGTGTTAATTCTGCAGAAAACGATCGTGTTTCTTTTGAAATGCTTGTAATGAGTTCTGAGAACTGGCCTTCTGTGTGTGCTTGTTGAACAGCAATAAAATTTTTAATATAATATTTCCTTTTAGTCAAATAGCATCCTTGGAATTTAACTGTGGAACTATAAAAATCACAAAATAATTAATTTGCTGAATATTGTTTAATTAGCTTATGAACCAGACTAAATTACCTTTAATTTCAATTTAAGCCCTTTCAAGTTACTACCAGGTTACTTAAAGAAAAAAAACATGCAAAAAAAAAAATCAGTAAATTAACTATTTGAGAGGTTCTTTTTGACAGCATTTACGGCAATCATGTTGTCTTCATGCTTCATGATCTGCTGCTGCTCCATATACTATGGCTGATAGTTTTTTAAAAGCCCAGATTTTTGTAAATATGTGTTCTATTGATGAAAGAAGTTTATTATGAAAGAAGTTTATTATGTCTGTTGGTTGCGTTACGTTAATACTCATTCTCATTGTCCTGGTTTCAGTTTTGATAGAGTTAATTTTCTTCCTAGTAGCTGCTGTGTTCTGGGTTTAGTAAGAGAATAATGTTGATAACATGTATTGTTTTAGTTGTTGTTAAATGTTTATATTAGTCAAGGACTTAAGAAGCTGAGAGGAAACGTAGACAGGATAAGATGACCAAAGGAATATTCCATACCAGAGACGTTGTGCTCAGTGTGTAAAGGGGCAGGAATCCATAACTGCTTCTCCAGATGGGCTGGGCTACAGACATCAGGTAGTGAGACAAATTGCACGGCATCACTTTCTTTTGTATGTGATTATTATTATTTTCATTATTTTCTCTTCCATTACTGTGCTTCTAAGCTGCCTTTATCTCAACCTAAAAGTATTTCTTCCTATTTTTTCTCCCTTTTATCTCTGCCCTTCTGGGAAGGGGAGGTGGGGGACTGAGTGAATGGCTACATGGTCCTAGTTGCTGGCTGGAGTTCAACCACAACATTCATTTTCAAACCCCACTTTTCCTCATTTTCATTTTAACAGGAAAAAAAGTAGAGAAACTTTTTTGCACAGAGGACGATACATAAAGCTGTGTGATTGCTATGGGCAAGTTGATCGTTAACTTTGAAATTCAATTTGACTAACTTTCACATGCATATTATGCAAGGTTATTTTCAGATTTGGCAAATATTTCCAGCATGAGAAAATATTGGTGCAGAATGAACACATGGAAGGTTATCAACACAAACATGGAAAATATGTTTGTAAATATGAGTGAATTTCTGTCTGATACTTGCAGCTTCAAAAGCATAAACACTTAACAAGAAGAGATTTAAAAAAATAAGTTAGTAAAACATCACAGTTTTTTCTTCAGTCTTTTTGGTTTGCAATTTGACTAAAGCTAAATCTACATTAAAAAGCTATTTGTAATGTTAGTATTTTATAGATAGATTAGAATATAGATAGATTATAGAACATTATACAGTATAATGCATGTAGACGTTTTGTGTATGCCAACATTATCTACATGATGTTAAGCATCATTTTTTCTTTTACATGTTCTGGCTCAGGGAAAGCATTCATTTTAGCAGGGTCAAAAAGCACTGCAGGCAGTATGCCAGCTCAGAATGAATCGCTTCATTTACAATTTGGGGAAATCAGTTCAGTTTCCAAATTTAAAATAAATAAATCATGCTTTAAGTATTCTGCCAGTGCTCCTAAAGAGCCTAGCATTACCTTCCTGTACATCTCTTGGGCTCAAAGTACAGCAAACGAAGCAAGTGTATCTTCCTCCTGCTTCCCAAATCTTTCTCATCAGTTCTTAATTATCATATGCAAAATGACGGTCAAAATATTTCATATATTGCTGATATGACTTGGAAAAAAACTAATAAACAAAGGAGCGCTTTGATCAAAGACTCCTCTTGAAGAGAAGATGCAGTTTATTTGGAGGTTAATAATATTGGAGTGCTTCAATATTTTAGATCTGCAACATTAAAGTTGTCAAAATGTTTTCAATTTCAGAAGCCATGACTTCAGAGAAGCTGCTCTTATTGTCACTGATGTATGACCTAGTTTTAAGCTCCTCTCCTCTCCTCTCCTCTCCTCTCCTCTCCTCTCCCCCATTGATTCCAAACTTCAGGAACCCAAGACAGATTTTTTCATTTAAATGAGCAGTTCAGGCATAGATAACTTTTCCGGGGCTGGAAACAGCATTAGAGATTGCTTCTATATACTATTTTCAAGTTACACCTGCTCACCACGAGGCAAGATGTCAGAAAATAATGAAGCAACATTATACACGTTGAAGTTGCAAGATGGGAAATGGGAATCAGATCAAAGGTCTCTGAAGGATGAAACTTAGAAACAAATGAATTTCTGACATTGAAGAGTGAATAGTGTATCTTTGAAATCCTTTCTACAGTCATTGGAGCATGCTTAATGGGTTTTCTGTTTCTTCTTCATCTCCTTTTTTTAAACGTCTCGTATGACAGAATTAGGTATTACAAACAAACACAGAATTCAGTCCAGCTACTGCTGTATATTTTTCACGAAGCAAAAAAATATCACACTGCTGACTTGATCATAGGCGCACGTACAAATGTAGGTATTTGATGCATTTACTGACCTCAGTGTGTGTTCTGGAAAGTAATCTTGAAAGTTGGCTGGACAAAACTAGAGAAAGATCGCCATTTGGATATTTAGAAACTTACACTGTAGTGTTGTGTCTCAGCTGTACTTTCCCAGATTCATTGCCTTTTGGGAAGTGCAGATCTCTGCATTGCTTGCCTTTAGATCCTCATGTATAATTCAGACATGGTGATGCAAACTAGTGCATGCAATTGCAAAGGAGGTTAGTCCAGCCTTCTAGGGAGTTAATTAATGTTATTCAGAATATTCTCATGTTGGGCTGCTGTAGCGCATGCGATGGGCACTGTCACTATCAAAAGAAGAAAGCCAGGTGTCTGTAATGAGAACCTCTAATTGGCATCACAGCTACTGTTACGCTGACAAACACAGTCCAAGTGATCAAATAGGTATAGCTGAATAGGCGGTAGAGCTGCGGGAAGGAGCCCACTATAATCACCTCGTTCACTGAACCTGGTGGAGGTACACTGATTTACTTGAGGGCTCAGGCTGAATTGTTGTGGTTGGAAGAGGACTTTAAGATCATCAAGTCCAACCATTAACTTAGCACTGCTTACTACTAAACTGTGTCCCTCGCTGCTACTTCTACACACCTCTTTAAAGTCTCCACCACTTCCCTGGGCAGCATGTTACGATGCTTGATAACCCATTCAGTGTAGAATTTTTCCCAATACACAATTTAAACCTCCCCTGGTGCAACTTGAGGCCATTTCTTCTTGTCCTATCACCTGTTACTTGGGAGAAGAGACCGACCCCCAACTCACTACAAGCTCCTTTCAGGTAGCTGTAGAGAGTGATAACGTCTCCCCACAGCCTTCTTTCTTCCAGACTAAGCAATCCCAGCTTCCTCAGCTGTTCCACATGAGACTTGTTCTTCAGACTCCTCATCAGCTTCGTTGCCTTTCTCTGGACACGTTCCAGCCCCTCAGTATCTTTCTCATAGTGAGGGGCCCAAAACCAGACACAGTACTCGAGGTGGGGCCTCACCAGTGCCGAGTACAAGGGGACAATCACTTCTTCCCTGGTTCTGTTGGACACGCTATGCCTGATACAGACCAGGATGCTGTTGGCCTTGGCCACCTGCTGGCTCATGTTCAGCTGGCCATCAATCAACACCCCCAGGCCTCTTTCCACTGAGCAGCTTTCCAGCCACTCTTCCCCAAGCCTGTAGTTGTTGTGACCCAAGTACAGGACCAATGAGCTTTGACACTTTGAACACTGTTGAACTTTTAGCTCTCCACATCTCAGGGCATTCTCCTTTCATTTTTGACGTACTGCTTTAGAGACTACTTTCTTTACACAATGCTGACCTGCCCTAGAAATACCTCTCTCTTCATTTATTTCTATTTTAAATGTCACAAGATCACAGACAGAACGTTGAAAAGGTGTCTCTTTTCATCCTGCATTTATCATACTCATATTTAATACAAAAGGCAAAATATTTCCCATGAATCTTTGGTCAATTAGCTTTTCAATGTTCTTAAATCATTTTTCGCTAGAAAAAATTAATGCTTACAGTAATGAAAACTGCTTCCCAAATCCACAGAGTGTTGAAAGTCTTTGGAAAATAAGATATTATACAGAATGTTAGAAAAGAAAATATAGAAATGAGCTTATTTCTTTACTGAAAAGTCAGGCCTATGAGTCAAAGTGAATTTAAATAACTGTTTTTCAGTTTTAAACAGACTTGCAAGAAAGACTATTGTTTCCTTTGACACAGTAAAACAATTTTGAGAACAGGCAATCTTATTTGAAATGACTGTGTAGGTGTCGTGCTTAGCTAATCATGAAATGTCATTTTCAAAAATATTAATGTATTCCTCTTAGAATGGGAAGCAAAGTAATGTACTTTGTAAATGAGATCAGCATTCTTTAAGTCTAGAGAAATGCCATTCACAAGCTGCACCATAATGCCGATTCCTGTCTTTTGGTAATAAAAGCTGTCATGCACCTTCCTACAAAGTGCTTCCAGTCTGAGGACCAATAAAATGAACTAACAATAAAAACCACAGACAACCCCCACAAACAAACAATTTTTGTGAAAAGACAGAAGAAAGCCATAGTAGCAGATTATAGAAATTTAAATGCAACAACAAAACTGAACTTTCAAGATACGTTGTACGTCCTCAGAAATTATTCTTGTATTCACATCTTACCCAAGTCAATGAGAGAGGGGGATTTGTAGTACTCCTCATGGATATGCAGGACCCCGCAAGGTCACATTATGAGATCTTCAATCATTTCTTAGAGTGGACAAAATACAAAGATTTTGAACCTGTTGTACGAATCAAATTAAATAGCACAGCTATTATTGCACCAAGAAGTTTATTCTAAAGCAGAGTTATGGATTTACTCAGTTCAAAAGAAAAATAACTGTTCCACAACTGAGATATGCAGCTCTATCCAATAAGAACACTTTTATTTTGGACTTTAAGCAATTTTGCGATTTTCTATTTTTTGTAAAGTTATCTTAATAAGCATAAAATGCAATTTTTCACCATCATTTAAGGATTAGTGAATGTGAAATCCTGGAACACAAAAGCTAAAACCTCTCAGGCTTCATTTAGTTTACTTTCTGAAGCAGTTATTTACGTGACAATGTTGATCTTTCAGTAGTTCATGCATGAACTTGTCAAAAAAACTATTTCTACTTCTCAGTAGTACAGTGAATTTTTTTGACATACATATTGGTGATAGACTGAACCTATAAACTCTTTGGAAAAGTTTTAGAGGGTTGAAAAATAAGGAATTTTTTCCAGACCAGCAAACTGCTTAGTGTGACCTTCTCATAAACCAAAAGCTGCCAAAGCACACATTAATTTTGCTAGGTTCGTTTCATATCCATTTTCCCCTGTTTGCACTTTTGTACAATAAATCGCAACGTCAAAGCACGTTATATTTTACTGCTTTTAGCTTTTAGGCTGAGATAATAGAACAACTATATTTTTCTAGAAATGATAGGCACATAATATTTTCTGATGAAATACAACAAGCAACTACAGAGTAACTAGCAATAAAGATGGGCCAAAATTCATTTTCCGTGTTGTCTGGAAGTGTTATTTATAATGACAGGCTTTATGCTAATGCCCAGCATACAAACTGCATTCACTCAGGCAAAAAACAAGGAGTATGTATTTAGAATTTCCCCAAAGTACAATCTTTTTGACAGTATTAGAAAATTTTGCCTACAATACCTTTTCCAATATTTAAAAATGTATTTCACTCAAAATTGTAGCTCCTGATGTATTTTCCAGTGACGTAGAGAAACTGGGCTAAGTAACTCAATTATATTTGAATAATGACAGATTTTCAATCAGTGGTTCTATTTTAATAATCACATATAAAATTCTGGAGAAACCGAGTGATGCAGTTTTAATTGTTGGTGGTTTGGGACTGATACTGCCCTTCATTGTGGATCATCATGCATTTTATTTTTTGCAAATATTTTATTCTAGTATCAGTTATGGGAAGAGAGGCAATCTTCACTTACACAGAAGTTTAACTACTGCTTCTAATATGAAGTTCTTCCAATGTGTTAGTAAGCACGGGAAAAGTTGTGTAAATAAAGAATACACACTGAAATAATACATCCTTGTTCTCTCAAAACAGGGCTCTGCTACTGTGTTTGAAAGATTCTGTGGGTTCTTGTTTGTTTGTATGCTTTTTCCTTTAGGTCAATGTTAGTATCCACCTTATGTTTCCTCCTTTTCAAGTGAGAACAACAAGTTTTCTGGTCAGAAACAAGATAAAAGACTCTGCTCAATCTACCTCTGGAATACAGATATCTTGAGAAAACATTGCTCTTTCAATCCCTTCCTTGAATATTAAATCAAGTTTTGTTATTACGGCTCTGCCTAAATTGTTGAATAAATTCAGTTTAATGTTTTTGGTCAGACTTTGAGTCATTCCTGGAATATTCAGTGTCCTCATGGGTATTCTTACCATCTGCCAAAGCTAGAGTTAGCACAAGTGAAAGCAAACTCTTCATTGACAGTCACTAGCAATTGAGGAGACTAATGGATCTCACTCTGAAATTTTGTTAACAAGAATTGAGCGAACAGTTAGAAAAGCAATCATTGCAAGTGAACATTTCTGAGACATTGGCAGGATCGATACATATCACCACTACGACAGCCAGCAGAGTGTGTGCAACCTGCCATTTTCATTTAGTTTTCATACGCTTTTTTTTTATATATAGAATACAGAAATGTTGAGGATTTAATAAGGGCATATTAAAGATGCTTCAAATCCACCGTTTTACCTTTACTTTCTCAACACTTCTTAAGTTTCTGGAAAATTGCCTTGGGTCTTCATGCAGAGCTTTTCTTCTGGTTAGAAAATACAGGCTCTCTCAGCTTTATCACCTATTTCTGCTTATTAGCCAAAAAAATCTTCCCTTGCCTATTCTTTATGCCTGTGCTTTTGCTTCCCTTCCAAAGATGCTTATATTTCCTGAGGAAGGTGCACCTAGGGAAAGCAGCCATCCTGCTATTTGTTTTCACCCTTTCTTTTCATTTCTCTAAGAAGTTTGCACTAACACCGTATGTGTTGAGTAATTTCTTTTCCTTGGAGGATAGCAAGTGGACCGCTTCATATCTCTTGAAGGAGAATGTTTACGATTGAAACAGTCTTATCATCCATTCCAATGGTGAGCTAAGAAAATTGGAATGGCTCTATATGTACAGACATCACTGGTGCTATTATATACTAACTTTAATGAAGAGATATACTATGATATAATAATATGATATAATGAAAGGCTGCTTTCATTTAAACCCATCCTTAAAACATTTCTGTAACAATGTTTTCCCACATTTCCCTTAACTTTTATATGTTGCACATTAATAATTATAATAAACATACCTATTTCTAAGTAGTTGAGATGCGACTATAGATAGTGAGGCAAGAAACACTGTCTCTGCTATCTTTGCAGCACCTCTGTCAAAAAGCTCAGACAAAAAGGGTTTCTGAAAGGATGATTGCAACACACAGATTTTAACACTAATTTTCTCTCACTATGCTTCAAAGTCTTTGTGCACTTGTGAATGGTCCCCTGCCTGGTGTATTAATAATTTCTTATCACTCTTGATTCAGGGCTCTGTATTAAGGAATTTGGTTTTAAATGGAAATTAAAAAAAAAAAAAAAAGGAAAAAAAAGGCATAATTTTCCTGCTTCTATAACAGAATATGTACACCTAAGCTTACCTATTTGTAGGGACCCCTGTCAGTAAAATTCAGTGATTTTTTCCTGCTCCTGTGGAGCAATGTAATGTCCCATGCAAATGGCAAAATGCACAAGCGCAGCTGAGTCTACATAAATTTTAGATCAAAATAAGTCCTTGTGAAAATGTTGTTATGCTAATTGCCTGACTCAGTATGATATCATGTCAAAATGTAATCATCCAAATTCATCACTAGATCCAAATGTGTCACCAGCTGCATGTATCAGCAATTGAGTTACATGAGCGATTCATTTGGCCCAGTATGTAATTTATCTAGTATCTATATGCTCTATATAAAACTAATTTCTTCCTAGGTCAGAACACTGCTGATTAATGCCTTTGTCATGTCACATATTGATTATTGTAATTCACTACTTATTGGTTCACTCATTGCACGTTGCACAGGCTTGAGCTTATAAAAAAATGCTGCTGCACACATCCCAGTCAAATTATAAAACTTTAATAGCATCACTCTGGTTTTAATGAAACTTCACTGCCTCACTGCTCATCCATGGAATAAGTATGGTGTTCACAATTGTCATCTTAATGTGTAACCTTTCCAAACGTTGGCTGACTTCTTGTGGTGAGTGACCTTTCTCTTTCGTTGCATATTAGTTTCTCGCCTGATAACTTATGGCGAGATTGCTGACAGCTGTCAGGCAGTAAACAAAAATGTGGCTTGATTCTTTTTGAGTCCCTTGTGCAACTGATCTGCTTTTCTTTCATTCTGCCTTATTTTGTTATCAACTTTAATCATGCCCTCCGAAATATTATTTTTCCCAGGGAAAAGAAGCATGATAGAGAAGACTGAAGATAGTCTTTGCTAGTTGTTTATTAACTTTAAGTGATCCCACTTCACTTAGAATTACAATCTGATGGAAAGAATCTTCCCCCTGTTGAAGGATACATTTGCCTCTCTGAAAGCTACACTAAAACTCTTAGATTTTCCCCTAAAAAGCTGAAAACTAATCCTTCCAATACATTTTAAAGCAGTTCAGGAAATTAATCCATTTAAATATGCAAAAATTTTCAATACTAGATTTTTTTTTTAAGGTTCTTATTTTCTTTGAGACAGAAATCATCAGTTTATCTTGGCTATTTGGTGCAATAAAAAGAGTAGAAGCAGCAGAAGACAAACAAATAAAATGCAATCTATTTTATAAGAGTTCTTGAAAAGAGAACCACTTCCATTGTCTAAAGAAAATTGTCTTTCAATACAGGCAGATAAGTTCATTTTCAATATGAGGAGAGTTTAGGGAAGGCAGATGTTTAATGAAAAGTGTTCTTCTATGAAATCTATGCTCTATATGTTTATGTTGCATGATATTTCATAGAATTTAAAGAAACTGTAAATTTATGGAAAAACTGAGTACAGCAAATACACCGTGTAAGTTACTGTTCTCTATAGCTCGCACAAGGTGTTACAGAAAAAATAGATTCCAAAGCATAAATAATTCTTTAGCCAAAACTTTATGAGATAGGGTTGAATGTTATCGTTTTATGCCTTTAGCATATTTTTGATTTAACTGAGCAATAATGATCAAGTAAGGGCACTTCCTGATGATTAGCAATCAAAAGAGAGAAGATGAAGGCCTCAGGTTCAGCTGCTGTTAATCCCTAAATTATTTCTGAACTATTCTTATTCTAAGATGAATTCCCTTCTCTTCTTGTAATTTAGTGGGGATTGACAACTGTGAAGAATAAAACCTCCTTTTTTATCCAGGAACTTATTTTCAGACCACCACAGGATGGTGTGGCTCAAGACCAGAAGCAGGCTGATACAAATATTTGAGAAGTAGCCCAGGAGATGATGTTCTGTGGTTAACATGGGACATGTTTTGGAGCACGTCCTGGAATGTTCTTTATGGCACAGACATCCATTGTGTTACTCCCACTATGTAAAAGATGGTGTTGCTGTGGATTTAATACCAGCCCTGACATCAAGCACAGTCTCCCAAAGGAGAGCTTGAAAACCAGACGATACTGGATTAGAAACAGGATTGTGCTTCAGAATGAAAACCTCAGAGAGGTTGTGGAGTCATCTTCTCCAGAGATATTCAAAACCTGCCTAGACATGATCTTGGGCAATCTGTTCTGGGTGAATCTGCATTAACAGAGAGGATGTACTAGATGATCTCTGGAGTTCCCTTTCAACCCCTGCCATTCTGTAATCCTGTGATTTGTCATTCAGTTCTCAGCTGAAAGGAACTGAGGGTGCATTCTCCTCCCAGTTTTTTTTTTTTTACCTGCTTCTATCCTCATGGTCACTGTTTATTTCAGAGACAATTACAGCAATCAATGCAAAAGTATAGTAGGTATTATATCAAATTCTAAGCTGAATTTGCAGTTTAATTCCTTAATACAATGCAATGACGGAGGAAAATAAAAAAAAGAGGAACTTCGCTTTCTGTGGACAGAAGAAAAGACTGTTAGGAAAAACAAAATGCTTATTTAATACATGGTGAATTTACCTTTGTTTTCCTTGACTTTCTAAGTAGTCTTGTTTAGGCTGTAAAAACATCTGAATTTATCAGATTAACTTTTGCAATTGAAAGGCTAGAGAGTTGCTGCTGGGACTATTCCAAATATTTTTTTTATTTTTTTTTTTTTCCCATACAATTGATATTGTTGTTTAGGACTATTTTTGCCAGGATTTACAAAGAAATGGCATCATAGGCAAATATTTCTCGTAAAATGGGCAAAAAAATATATATTTTATTAAGTCATCATTATATATTTGAGACTACTCTTCAATAAATAGCACACTGAACCTGAACTGGACTGAACTGAATGGAGTGCCCATTATAGCTGTAGAACAGTATATATAGACTGCTAGCAATACTGGCAAAAGTAAAATGCATTTCAAACTGTGGTATAGACTTAATAGTACTCTTTATCTTCAAGATCAACCAGAAAGAATCAATGTCCTATAGCAATTGCTTCAATGATTTATAAAGAGCAAACAGAAAAGTTAGGTTACCCAGTAAGGAAAGCTGAGGAGAGGATGGAGTGAGGGTACCTTGGCAGTCCCAGTAGTGTCTTTCGGTATCATCGTAGGTGTAAATCAACATCCTTGCAGATTCAGAAGGGCAATAGAGTAGCGGAGCCAGAATGGAGATAGGAAATAAGGAACTGAATTCTTTGTGCAGTTTTCATACCCGCACAGCCCTTACTTAACCTGAACTACTTCCAGAAGACTCCAGTGGGTGGGGAGGCCCTGATGCAGTTACCCTCTCAATAAATTGATTTGGTCAGGAAGCTCTTAGCAGAACATTATCATTGAAATAACAGGGGAGCGCTCATTAAGACATCATGTTCTTACTGCAAAAGCTGGTTTTTGATGGTGTAAAACAGCATGTTTACATTTTGGAATATTTCCCAAACATTCTGTAAAATGGAGACTTTCAAAATGTATTCAGATTAAAAGTTCAATAAAATTGTTTCAACTTCATAATAACAAACATTGTTGACTGACCATTGTTGACTTCTTTCGGTAATTTCATGCACTGGGAAATACTAAAATTTTTGCTTTTGGGCAAAAACAGGTGCCTAAATAACAGGAAATTAAAATGGAAATTCTCACCTACCTCTGTTTAAGCTAATGTTTTTCTGAGGATGAATACTGATGAATTGTGTGCCTTGCAGAAATCTTTAAGGTCTGTCATTAAACGTATGTAAAACAAAATGTGTTTTGACAAGATTAATAGATATGCACATTCACCTGAAACAGTAAATTAAGTTCTAGTTAACTCTAACCCCATTCTGGTATTACTTGATTGGGAACACAAAAAAAAAAAAAAAAAAAAAGAAAAAAAAAAAAGCATGAAGTGAAATCTGGTAAAGGCTAAAATCAGTATGAGGAAATTAAGCTCTGTGTATTTTTGTTTCTCAGTATTTTCTGGTGGTTTGTTTTGGCTGGTTTTTTTTATTGGTTGTTTGCTTGGGTTTTTTTAACAACCTTCAATGCAGGGAAAACATTACTCTTGAAAAATATGTAAATACATAACACAAGCTAAGGAATCTCAAATACAGTCTGAACAATCAAAAAAACATAAAGAACATACTATGTTTTTGTAGAAAATTATTAGTCTCAGAAGTGATGATCTGAATCGTAAATGTTAGAATCAGAAGCTATACAATTGTAACTTGGCTGTATTCAGATAATTCAGTTAGATATAAATTAAGAATTATGGAGTGACATATGCTACTTGTTTAAGTAGTTTGTGTGAAAATAGCTTCTGAAAAATCTGTCTACCCTGTAGCTCAAACCAGGACCAATTAATACTTAGCTGATCACAGCCATGTTCTTATTGTTCTCATACAATTTTTGCATAATTTTCTCCTGAATTTTAATGCCTTAATAAGCCATTTATCCCAAGAAAAAAATCCAGCGTTATAAATGGACCAAACCATAACATGCAGACTTTGGTCTAAAGGTGAACTGCCAAAAAAGCAACACTAGTGTTGGAAAATTCAGCAAGAATTAGATGAAATTTAATGTTTATAACAGCAGATTTCTGTGCCATTGTATAAATGTAGTGTGCAATATAATTTATTGCGTGCATAGGGTGAAAGTTAGGAAATTTCACTGCTCAAAGTCAGATTTACCAGCCGCCTAAAGAGGAGGATGGGTAACTGTTAGTGATGGGTTGTGCCAGTCACAGCTACTAACACAAACTGGAACCTGATCATGCATCATGGTCCAGCGTTTTATACACACCCAAAGTTTACTTCACATGGATGCATTGCCATATCATAACAACCATAAATATCAGTTCAATTAATTTTTTATTGCCTTGGCTAAGAGAATGATGACTTGTGATAAAAAGCCATTAACCATACTGTCACAGATTTGCATACTTTGCTCTCTGTACTGCAGGCATCCAGGTACCCTAGTGCTACACACAGATAATTAGCTCTGTGATTTTAACCTTGGTCTATAGATCCTTGTAAGTCACTGTGTGACTTTGAAAGGCATCCATAAAAGGAACCAAGAGGAGCAAGCATCTTTGAGTTGTGCAGAAAGTCTTTTTAGAAGCCAAAAAATCTCAAGAATTGCAGGTAATGACATATGGAATCCAGCCATACAGGTGCTGGCTGTACTCCATTAAGGATACAGCCAAATTGAGATATCTGATGTATTAAAGATGTGGCACTCCAGAAGGCTGGGCTGCTAAGAAATGGTTTCTCTAATCTGTGGAAACAAGTAGCTGTGGAATCTGAAATAAATTTAATTCAGGCACTACCATTTATGTCTGCCTTAGTTAGGAGGTTTTCAGGTGGAGTAAAAGCTCTGGCACAGTCATTCAAGCACAGTGTGTGTTAGGGGAAGGCCAGTACGAATAAATTTGAATTCAACAAGAGATACTGGCTTTGGTATTGGACACCTACTCACTTCTGAAAAAAAAACCACCAAACCTGATTTGTTAAAGAGCACACTGAACTAACACACTGCATATCACAGCTGGCTCATTTAGACTTTGGAAGTATTAATCGCAGAAAATGGGTCATAATTTGGGAATGACTCATTGCTGCAATTATTTTTGGTATAGCTCTTTTTATTTACAAGCAAATATGTTAACAGAAAGCCTCTACCAGCAGCAGTAGAGTCAACTCAGAGCTCTCCAGCAAACTCAAGGCTTCATGACTATACACAAGGTGTCGCGGTGGGGCTCACAACCATTCAGCGAAACACAAAGCCCCCGTGTCAAAGCTGACTGCTCCTTGATGTGACAACAGCAATTAAGCCAGGACATATTACGAGTTCTGGTACTTGCTACATTTGACACCCTTATCTTCATAACCTGGGAATTTTCAGGTTCTGGCTGTTTTGTGTTACAGTCTCACTCTGTGATAGTTCCTTCAACCCAAAGTACTAAAATTTTGGGAATTCAGGAACTCTGTGAGTATCCAAGTGGCCAGAAAGGTGACTAGATTTCTCCCAGAGCAAACTTGTAAAATGTGCTGTCTTTCCAGTATAAAGCTCAAAAGCTCAAAACCCAGGCTTCATTCTGTTCCCTCTCCCAATGTCTTGTCCTACTGCCCTCCTACCCTCTCTCCTTTATAGGATCCAGCATGTCACATTTTGAGTGTAGTGGACTATAAGGAGATTAAAAAAAAAAAAAAAACCACTGTAAATTTGCCTTTTGAATGATTTTTGATAGTTCTTTTATCTCTCAGAACCTCACTTCTATTTGCAAAATGGGGGTAATGGGTTAATTTGCTTTGCAAAAGAAAAAAATGGTGGTATCTAGTAATGAGAGTTTTGTATAAAATTAAATAGCAGTCTGATACGATTACTATGAAGCTGTCAGCCGCTTTTCATTATTATATTTTCTCTCTAAAGCACAGTTAAGAGTTTTCGTTGCCATTAGTTACACTTTAAATACAAGGTCTGGGCCAAACTAATGGTCTTAGTTACCCCACAGATCAGTCAATGTGAATCTGCTCAAGTTATTAATGATGTTACACCAAAGCTCAAATGATGGAGGGAAAACGAGATTCATGCCCTTAATGTTAAAGGTGACCTCTGCTATGCATGCACACTATGAAAATCTACAGCCCACAGGCAATTTGATTTTCTGCCTGAAAATTACTGTAGAGACTTCAGTATCTGTGAGGCAGTCTCCTTTATTTTTCCTTTTTAAAATATTAGTATGAAGGGCAGAGGGAAGATATTAAAAATCATATCAGGAGTGAACTAAGAATCTGGTATTCATAGTCCTTTAGCTTTAGAAATAAGGCACAGTTTAGAGGTATGGGGGCAGTTTGTGCAAGTTTGGTGGTTTCTGATGGCGCAGAATCTGCTGACTACATTTTCCATCTCATTAACCTGCGGTTCCCTGGAGGAAGAGAGAGTCTCTGGTGCTCGGGAAGTGTCAGGCACAGCTAGATCTGTCATTTGTTTGCCTTGTGAGAAAGCAAAAAAATTACTTCAGTTTGACTGGTGCCTTCCTCCTGCACTGCCCATGGCGTGTCACCAGCAGATACTGCAGTCCCCTCTGGAGGGTGTGAGGTTGCACACATGCAGGAGGATACACGTGAGGGAAAGAGAGAGCTTGGGAGGTGGCTAGAAGCAGCATCTTTGTGATCCAAGAAGCAAAACAGAAGAGATTAAGAGGAGACGAAGCCTTTGCCCTCACTTGCCCTCTGTTGACCTGGGCAGAGTTGGTACACCACAGCACTTCCCAAATGGGTGAATCTCTAGAGACACAAATAGGACCCCACACAAGAGAGCAAGACATAAACCTAAAGCACGGGCACCCACATGCACTTGCTAATGCAAAAGCCTCTGTCTGTGTAGGATGTGACAAACAGGCTTGCTTGAGAGTCAGATACTTTCCAGGGACTGCTCAGGAGCAGATGCAGATGGTAGCATGGACAGATCAGGAAGGCTGGTGGATCACAGAAGCTCTTTGGGGTGCACTCAAAGGGAACTCAAGCATCTCGGCAGCTGCAGTCACTGCAAGATGGGACTGCTCAGCATTTCAGAGTAGATCCTATATGTAACCATCTACATGAGGTTTTGGGAGTCTAACTATAGTCACCCAGATTGGAAACGTGTGTGTTTATAAGGACTCATTTATCATATTTCCTATATTATGCAAGCTGTTAGGTTTTTTACAAAATTAGTTGTCAAAAACATTTTAAAAAAAAAAGCCCCTCTGCTCTCATTATGCTGTAATTCAGATGATTTATTCAAACTAGAGCTGCTGAGCATGGTTCAGTGACTCAGATGCTAGCACACAAGTCCCCAAAACCACTCTTACTTACCCATATTCATATTTTGAGTTCATGATGAAGGGCAAATCTCACAAACTGTGCTCAAATCTGTACCACTGAGACACAGTTCAAACTGCATTCAGAGTCAGTAAAATGCATCAGAAAGTAATAAATACATTTCTGGTGTAACAGAGACAAGGCTTGAAGCTTGAAGGGCTCAGAGAAGAGGAAATAAAGGAAACTGAGAATATGCTGAACTGCAAAATTGTAGATGCTTCCTATGAGAAAAAGATAGAACAGAGAGGAGATGGAGCTGCCAGGGGACAGAAGGAACTGAACTCCAAGCAACCATTGGCAGCTTGGGCAGAATATATAAAAGTGACAAGTTGTTGCTCACAGGCAAGACACAGAGAGTTTCCAAATCAGTGAAATGTGAGCTCAGAACAGGAAGGGGGACAACAAAACTGGGCCAAGAAAAAGGCAGAGCTGAAGTTCAGAAGGCAGAAGGCGAAGCTCTGATAAGCTGGACAGAAGGCTTGCAACGTAAAGCCTCTGAGGAAGAAAAGAAAGGTGAATTAGATGAGGGGAGAGATGATAAGACATTTTTGATAATCAGAACTGTAACAGCTGAATTGGAAAGGAAATTATATATCTTGTTCATTTTACTGAGGAATAACTGGAGAAATTTGACAACAGCCTAGCAGTGGGTGGAAGGGGAAAAGGGGAGCCTAATTTAACACTCTGCTATTAAGCCCGAGTGACTGGGAGCACGGTGGAATTAGCTCACGGTGATGAAGAGTGCAGAGAAGGCAGAGACAGGAAGGAAATTAAGGAAAGCTATGCTTTTTTTTTCTGTATGTATAGGAATAATTAATAAAACTAGGAATAAAGGCTTATTGTATCTTCCCGTACCCCACACCTGTCAAGCACAAACTACAACACAGCATAATAACTGCACAGCGCTATCTGTTCTCAATGAGCAAGGGCGGGGATAATTCATTTTCATGTCATGTATCGCTCACAGCTGTCTGCTGTGATTGCAAAAGTCAAATTACCCCATCCTACATTCACACTAAGCCAAATTTGTTTGGGAAGCGGGGGACAGAAAGTGGGTGTGTTAATAGCAGATAATTTGCTGCCTGAATATATCTGTGAGGTCAAAATGAGAACATTGACAGTCCCACGTGGTAGCTATTGCTATTGAAGGTATAGGGCAAATTCTCTTCTACAGCTTATTCAAAGCATAAAACACAAGCTTTACTTATCATATTATAGAGTTCTATAACTTGTAAATTTCTATGTACTTTTTCCTCCTTCTGATAATGTAGTAAATACCTAAGCAAGCATCTGGAGTGTCTGATTCCTAATCAAAATTCATATGCAAGACAGAAATATTAAAGCTCAAAGAAAAATTAACCATTTTTGCTATTTGGCCAGTGCTTTCTGCTGCAGTCTCCAATGTTCTGGAGACTACAGAAAGTTATCTATTGTCTTGATAGGGTGATTTGCCTCTTGCTGCCTTTTGCTGTATGCAGAATTTGACAAACTAAAATGAAAAAAATAATAATGAAAAAATCTTTGATTATTACTTTAGCTTTGGGCAAAATTCATTGATGGTAAAACATCTCTGTTTTGTTTCAGGTCTGGCTACTGTTATAATAATCAAAAATGTGAGGGTTTTTTTTTGCAGCATACACATAACTTTGTAGTGGAGGGGGGTTAAATGTGTAGAAGAATTCTTCAGAAGAAAAGATAGGAAGATCAATTTTCATTCCTGGCCTTTCCAAGATTTTTTTTAGCTTCCATAGTAAAGTCATATTTTACTACAGACAAGCCCTGAGCACCTGGGGTTTTTTTGTTACCTCAAGATTGGTGAAAAATATTTTCTATAGAATAATGTAGAAAACGTAGAAAACTGCCATGCCTTGGTACCCTGCCAGGATCTCGCCATAGATAAGGCTACTCAGCCGCAGATACACAGAATAGCTTGGCTGAATCCAGTGTGTTTTCTTGCTTGAAGGAATAATTTAAACAGTGTTGGTGCCACTGACAATTTAAAGGCATCTGGAGCATCGCTACTACACTTCAGACTCCAGGACACAGAGAATATTTTGACCTACAGACAGAACTTGCTTTAAGTCCATCCCACTCTGTTGTCCTGCAAAGACACTACCTGAGATTCAGCCCAAGTCCAAATGACACAGCTTTACCTTGGGTGTCATTGTTAATTTAGATATCTTGACAGGTCTTTGGTCCTTTAGGAGATGAGAACTTGTGGTTTTAATCTCTCTTGTGGCGTGTTCTTATATGGGAGGCCTGTCTCCCACTTCCACAAATCCTACCCCTGTCAAAAACAGCCTGCCGGAGAGTAGGAGAAATTATCAGAAAGGTGTCTGCAGGGTAGTTCAAATAATTTCTTGTGAGGGTACCACGTAGTGAATGGTCACCGTTCATCAACAGTTTCACACATAGGGCTCTGAGACTGTTATAGCAAAACAAAGCTGTTTGGATGTTTTGCTTCTTTGGTGTCATTAATTTCACTACTTATTTTCCATGACTTGGAAACAGAGGATAAAGGAAGTTTGAAGGGTGCTTTGGAGTCCTATTTGGTGAATCATTACAGCAGTATTTCAGACATAGTTCTTGTCTTTTAAAACTGTTCTCTGTCTTGCTAAATATGTATTCACAAGTACTCTATTAGGGCGAATTATTATATAGACAGTATATATGAGAGAGAATTTCTCTCTGTAGCATACCTTGAATGAGATTTGATTGAAAATACATATAAAAATGTACAAAACCCAGAATGACTAAATGAATCAGTTGTCGATTATCAGCCTGCAATAGAACCCCTTTGCCACTACTGAGACTCAGATTTACTGAAATGTATTGTTATTGTTTACTTATGTCACTCAACCACTATTGCACTACACTGCCAATCAAATATAAAGCATCGCAAAAATATCTCTAAAGGCTATGAACTCTTTCACCTAAATACATGCTTTGGGCTTAGAATAAGAAGGCAGCTCCCACTGAAAGAGTGGGGTAAGAAATTATAAGTGAATTCCACTCTGTCAGGAATAAATAAATGGTAGGGAGCAAAAGTTTCTCTTCTGAGTATTAGGACAGGAAAGTTGAGGAAAAAATGTATTAGAATAGAAAAGTTTAATAAGATGCTGAGCATAATAACAGAAATTCCATTTTCCACTGGATACACAAGGGTACAAAATAGTCCATTGCTGTTGATTCTGTGATTACATTTACAGATACCATTTCATTGCAAACTGTATTTGGAATTCTAAAACCATTAAAAAAATGCAACACATGATGCATCGCATTCCTGCTCAAATGGAATAACACCTTTCACTCTTTTTCGGTCTAAAAATACCTTACCTGTGCTACATAAGAAAAATAATTTCCTATATATAAAGTATTAATTGTTTTTAGGTTGATACAACAGATACATATGCATGAGTTAATTCTGTAATATATTAGTATACATTATACATACATTGTACATACAATATATCTTCCACCCCTTTCTTTTTTTTTCCTTTCTTTTTTTTCCCCAAAATACCTTATTCTGTCTCCACCAGAACAACAAAGTACATGAAAATTCATTTCTGGGTTACAGCTGATTAAAAGGAGCGAGATAAGGATTGGAGTGTCCCTTGCAGAGTACAATTTGAGCAGCTCATCATTTGTCTATATGAGAAAGCTCCTGGCTCGAGCTGTTCAATTACACTCCACCATACCGACACGTCCCTGACAGAGGTGTTATCTCAGGTAGCCAGGGCTCGAGTTGTTCCATGTAACAGATTCAAATCAGAAATTACACCTGTGGTCTTACTGGCATCTGTAAATATTAGGTTATTGCATTGCCAATATGCAGCTTCATTTAGTGACAGAAAGCATCATTTTGGCCTTCATTTAACTTCTGAGCAGCTTGAATAGCAGCTTCAGCAGGACTGTAGTAAAGCTTTGAATTTAGAATTATCAAAAGTCTGAGGCTTGTTGCACACCAAAAATATCATGTAATATACACACATTTATATCATAGGAAGAAAACTGTGGCACCCAAGAAGTACTGGATTATAATTCCTCCTAATTATGGCTCTTTCATCAGTGAGAGTAAACTACTGAGTATAGGTAAGAATATCTGTTCTGGCTGGAACATCATCCTATTCCCTGTTTTCTCATAAGAATACTTTATTGACTAAGATATGGATGAATTAATATTTACAAAACCTTTCAGTGACAGCCTTATTTTTGCCATCTAAATGTAACACAAATGAAATAAGAAATTGACAACTCTAAACCATTAGTTTTTCTGAACACCATCCTTGACTTAATTTGATTTTTCTTCCATGGACTTTACATTTTTCCCCCAATGTGTGCCACTGTTTAGCATGTATGAGACATACCATAAATTACATTGGTGAACTATAATACTCTGACTTCTTCGGTATTCAGAGGTTTGAATGCCTTAGAAAGTATAATTCAAAAAAATTAAAGCAGCATATTACTTTCCCCTTCATATAATGGAAGGTGAAATGTGTCTTCATAAGCAAATATGAAGTTAACTGTAACGTAACAAATTCAAGCTATGCTCTCCAGTCTTCAATGTTTTACTGTGGACATGTCAGAAATTCCAGTTTAATATTTGCTTTCTACGTAATGTATGAAATTAGTAGAACTGGAAAATCTTCAGCAAAAGGCATCAAGGATAATTAAAGTTATGAAATGGCTTAGGTATGAGAAATATATTTATAAAGCAGGAAATATACTGTAAAATAAGTAGATATGAGGGAAGAGTTAAGACAATTCTGTGCATCGTCAAATAATTTGAAGAGAGTGAATAGTGTATGAGAGTAATGTGAAGAGTTCATCTGATCATTTCACAGTCTCCTCCAATAAAAGACTTAAAGAGCACTACATGAAACTAAAAGAACATTCCAAAAGTAAAGAAAAGGAGGGATTAATACCACGACTTGTAACTAGGCTGTAGACAACCCTGCTACAGGAGGCTGTTGATTTCTAGTAGAAGTCAGGGGTGACAAAAGTCACTGGACTGGAAGATTATTAAATTACAAAGTTACCACCCTCTAAGAAATCCCCTAAACCACAAATTACCAAAAACACAAGAAGATCATCTGGGAAAGTTTATGTATTTGTACCTTTTGTTCTGGTAACTCTCCTTTGGCCATTCCCAAAGGACTTCTAATTGGGCATTGCTCTGGCCTGTTAGAGCCAATCCTAAATGGGATCTAGTTCAAAGCAGAATCTTTAAGAGAAAACATTCAAGCAAAGTTCAGACCATTTGAGATCCTAAGGTCCTTAGATTCTCTTCAGTAGGTCTGAGCTAAAAACTGGCCTTCCAGAGGGTATAAAATATGGAGATAATGAGCTTATTTCCATGTAGTTTTACGCTTCGGCTGAATTATGTTATCCATTATCAGCTAAAATAATGCAATATGATGACTATCGTATATGTCATCCAATATAATTAAGTAATTAGGTATAATCTATCATAAGAATTTGCAGTTATATTTTGTCATCTACTTTCTTTGACCTGTCAAGGAAAGGAAATATAATGGATGCTACATGATATGCTCGTAGTAGGGGAAATAACTGATTTCTATGTCACAAAAGAAACTCCTCTAGTTATGTGTGAACTGACTAAAGGGGTGCTCATGCCATGGAAAGAGACATTAAAATTCCCTGGTAATATTAGAAATAAATGTATGCGACAGGCGTTAACTCATTATGAGAGTGTGTGCAAACTGATGAAAATTATAGGACTGTGCTCATGTATTTGTGAAAATGTGAAAAGATTTTATGTCTTAATAGTTTAAATGTGAAGAAAGAAGAGTGAAACCTATGATCTAACTTTTTGACTTAAAATTAAAAGAAGCTAAAGAGAAACCTACTTTTCTTATTTGTAAATAATTTAATGTAAAATATTTTTCTGAAGTCTAGGTTAGCTGTAAACTCTTTGTAAAAGACTGGAAAATTATAATATCTTAACTGGAAAATATTTTAAATCTTAAACCCCAAAGGTCTCCAGTTAATAGTTTTCTTTGTCAGAGTTTTGCCCTCTGGGCTGCTTACACAGGCCTGGGTTTTGCAAGGTATCATGTATATATGCACAGTGCACCTCAATGAATCAGGGACTCTGGTTCAGGTGCCTAAGAAGAGGTATGAACTACGTTAATGACTGCTTCAGAACATGCTACTACTTCAAAGTACAAGTTGCTTTACTTCCCCTCCCACACCAGATGACATATCATGAAGCAAAACTGAAAAGCACTAGTGATGAAAGCATCGTTTTATATCTCTATGATTTTTTTTTTTTTTCATTAATTTACTTTTATTCCTGGGGGACAGCTGCCTAGATCACAGCCCTCCCTAGGAGCAGTGCTGTCATGACTTCAAAAGTAGTCAGGAAGCTTTGAACTTAGAAACAGTTATTTCCTTCTTAGGAGACCATGAACAAAGATAAAGAAATAATAAATTATTAGAATCTATAGCACTTATATATATTACAGCCTCGCACCAAAAAGAAGATTTTTAATAGGGAATTCAACAGCAAAACCAGGTTGATCTACATACTCACACACTTAATGCATTTTTAATTACATGGACACACCCCCACTACCTTCTTGCTTCAATGTTTCTTGCATCTTCTCTCTTCTCTCAGTGGCACAACTCATTCAGGAAGGAAAAACTCCACCACCTACCAGGCTACCCTGCTTCAATATTTTCTCTCTTCTTAAATCCTTCATTCATCCTTTTCTATCTTGAAGACTGGTTAGTACATTTGAACTCAGGCCAAAGTTACAGCAAAGTGACCTTTTTGTCAAAGCAATGCTATTTTGGCAGAATGTCTCCTTGTTGTGAATGGATATAATTGTCTTTACTAAATTTAGCTTTGTGTTCCACAGTGACTTCCTATTTATTTGTTTTCCTTGAGAACAGGATTCATTTAGTCTCTTTTGGACCGCCTGGATGGTAAGGATCTGTCTATGCTAATCATCCAGATCTCTTGAAAGACAACAGGAGGAGATGGACTTCTCTCAGGAAATACTTTAGGTTGTAAGGACAGAGATATAAGATCACTGTCTATTGACTAAGGGAACCTGTTTAGATCATTGATGGCTACCTTAGATCAGACAGTCTTTTTGGTGGCTAAAGTTAATGGAGATATATCCCATCCTAAATATAGATTTTGTCACGCTTCATTAAACAGTCTGTGGTTAGAAGTGCAGCAGTCAGAAACCGCTACTTGTGTGACCAGTCACATGGAAGATGCTTGACCCTGGTGGCACAATAAGGAGTTTGTTGCTTTGTCAGACACTGATCTATATTTACAAGTGCCACCATATTTAGTGTTCTCCTTTGTGTTCAAGGACACAGTGACATTAATGAATGGGATATGAAGCTAATGCCGGACTCTTGTGGAAATCCCACACCATCATCCCACTACAGCTTCATGGGCCATTTTTCAGCTGTTTTAGGAAAAACTAAGGGGGAGATTTTGTGAGTTATTTCCCCTTTGAACCCAGTCCTATTTGTACTGCCAAATCAAGTATATGCAATTTCATACACTGGAGAAATTCTGTTCTCTTGTAAATTTGCCTTACATCTGTACTCAAGAGTCTTGTGCTGCCCAATTTAGCACATTCCTGGTGCTCTTCAATCAGTACCTCTCTGGTACCGAATTCAAAGTAATGCACCAGGAACCCATGCAGTGTGCCCCACATGCAGCGTAGACAAAATGCAGCAGGTCTCTCTCTACACATACTAGTCACTAATGTAGATACACCCTGAGCGCTTCTGCTGCCTGGATTTATGGCAACTGATCTGCTTTTTCTTGTGTCCTTCATTGATTGTATGCTTATTTGCTCTTTGTAAGAATTCTTCTCCTCATAAACCAGTGGAAAATGCTTCAAAAACTTGATCTGATATTTCCTCTAATTTCCAAAAGCTCATCTGGTCACACAGAGAGGGAAGCTGTGTGATTACCTTTGCAAATTCATTGACAGCAGTACAGGACCACCCAAGTGCAAGAATTAACCCAAGGTGTGTAATGCTAAAGTAGGAGCCTTTGCTATTAATTGGGGGTGAGGGGTGGGGGTGGAAATCAAATGTTGTTCTACTTCCATTTGCCAGTTTTTCATTAAATATTTACAGAAGGATATATTTGTGAATCCAGTTCAATAACAGGGCTTTCTTGGGTGGAATCGAACCTCTGGTAAACATCAATGTTGAATTATTGAAGGAAGGTTTTTTTATTAAACTGGCTGACATTTTGGGGACATGTCTAGAGCCCTCTATCAATGGCTTCTCAGTAAGATAATATTATGTGGAGGCCACATGGGAGAGTCCATGTCCATGTGAGTATGTGTGTCTACCTATGTGATATAAATTTAGGGTGTGAGTGTGTGTATATGTCCATATATGTGTATGCAAATGTGTTCTGATTCACACTCAAAAAAAAAAAAAAATCAAATTTCAAAATCAAGTGTTAAAAATTTAAGAATATCAGAATTAATCAGATCATTTAAACTTGATTTTTTTCACCTCTGCTATAGAATTATGACTATGACAAATACATAAATTGTGTCAGTACAAGCATTCCAGAGCCTTATAGTAAAATATATTCAAATTCTCTGAAGAGAGTAGTTTATCCTTCAGATTCGAGGCATGTTAATGTTGGAAATCAGGAAAAGCTTTATAACATTATGGATATTAAGGATCAGGAAGGGATCAAGTGTCTGTTTTGGAAATGTCCAGTATTGGACATGATTAAGAACTGACTAGGTAAATATAACGAATAATGTGGTTATTATAAAGAATGACAGTTATTACCGTCCTGGTGGATGGTAAAAGAATAGACTAGATTACATCTTTCGGTTGTTTCCTATTCTATTTTTTATGTAATTATTATTTATATAATGATTGACACAAACAAGCTTTTCTGAACAGCAAGAATGTAACTGTGGACACTGATTTAGCTCTTTTATAACTCTTTCCACCAACAAGTGAAAACAGAATCCATGTCACACCCAGCAAAAGTGCCAGGAAGCCGTGGTAACAAAGTGGGAGACCCTGAGAACATGTCTAGCTCTCTGAGGGAGTACAAGGAAAAGAGAGGACAGAGATAAACCCTTCCACTTGCTGACTTAAAGGAGCCAGGTAAGAATTTTTCAGGGCTAGGTTGGAGGCGAGTGTCAGTGTAAATGGACCATCAATGGGACAGAGTTCCAAAATCATGGAATCATAGAATGGTTAGAGTTGGAAGGGACCTTAAAGATCATCGAGTTCCAACCCCCCTGCCATGGGCAGGGACACCTCCCACTAGAGCAGGTTGCTCAAAGCCCCATCCAGCCTTGAACATTCCCAGGGATGGGGCATCCACAACTTCTCTGGGCAACCTGTTCCAGTGCCTCATCACCCTTACAGGAAAGAATTTCTTCCTAATATCCAATCTAAATCTCCCCTCTTCTAGGTTAAAACCATTACCCCTTGTCCTATCACTATGCTTCCTGACAGAGTCCCTCTCCTGCTCTCCTGTAGGCTCCCCAGGAAAAAGATATTGCCAGACACACCTGTAACAAACCCTGAATGCTGCAGCATTGCCTCCATGCAAACATATTGCCAAGTAACCAACTTCCTGCACTGTTATGATTTTGATAGCCTGCAACACATCGGAACTATTATGTTATTTTTCCCTTAATGTTCCAGGCATGCTGTCATCATTTAGCAGTTTTAACCTGCAAAATCCTACTAAAGCAATCATTATAATATCTATGAGAAGTTCTAGAGATCCATTAATAGCTTTAGTGTTTGGTTTTCACTAATTTGTACCACATTACAGGAGATACTGAAAAAGAATATAGAACTGTTTTTCCATTGGCACTGGCTTTTAAAACAGTGACTCAACATTTTATTGACTTCAGGTACATACTATTTGTCTTTATTTCTTTGTTTAGTATTGCTTGTGAGGCCTTAAAGCTGCATGAAGTCCATGGGTAGGTGTTTGTGTGGTGAATGTTTAATGGAAATTGTGCTTATTGTTACATGCAATTAAAAAGATATAAGAAAAAAATATTCCTAAAAAAATAAATGAAATCCAAGTAATGCTCTGTTCCAATGTGGAGAGAAGAATGACTCAAAAAGGTGTCTCAAAGTAAGTTGGGAATTTCCATCACAACATTTTCCAAAAATGTTTCCAAAAAAACAAGCATATTATTTATACAAATACTCTAATATATAGTAATACATAAATATTATTTATAGAAGAAAAAAAAATTCTAAGACAGTGAGAAAGGCAAATCTCAACCCATCTTTTTGCCTTATGGATTTTGGGCAATCCTTCTAAAAATCCTACGAGAGTTCTGACTCATTCACAAAGAGAATGAAACTAAACAGAAACACAGAGTGCTGATACTAGCATATTACCTATTTAATATTTTTAAATACATTAATTTTTGGTAAAAACACCCTGAGATAAGCATAGATGGTGCATTTTAAAATTATATTTTAGTTTATTGTGTACTGACCTATTCTTTCATCTGTGTTATACACTGCAGTATACCAACATATTTTTTGAGGAACCCCATCATAAACAAATTAGATTATGGTTTTTTTCCCACTTCCCTTAGTATAGACATCAGCTACAGTTTCTTATGAGTTACATGAACCTGAAAGGTCCTCTTGGACTTCTTCCAAGAAGCAAGGACATATCCAAAGAAAGCACCAAAGTCTATAAAAATACGTTCATCATGCATTTCAATTCTTCTGAGGACATCCAAAAAGAAACCAGTCATCTGAGTTTATTTTTATCTAGTACAGAGCCAAGTTTCTCATTGAAGTCAATGGTAAATTTCTGTTGACTCCACTGACACCAGGATTTTTCCAATATAGCTCAGAGTTGTACCTGAAAGTCTTCCTTCTAGTCAAAGGCAGTGTGAAAAAGTTATTCAAATGTTCACTTGCAAAGAGACAGAAATCACTTTGCAATGGCTGCTTATTATAGAATTCCTTCTACATGAATAGCAAGGAACCATTCCATACTATTGAAAGCTTTTTTTTTTTTAATCCTAGTGATGTGCAAATAAACTCAGAAACATCAATTGCATTGTCTTCTGAAATGACATTGCTTGTTTGGAAAACACTCTTGCAGTCTTCAAGGATTTATTTCTGCAAGATGCTGACTCTTCTCCCACCTCACCTCACACAGTTGTCATTAGGATGATAAAACAGTCACTTACAGACGCTTAAAATTCCATAACCCTAACAAAGCCAGTTTTAGCTGGGATGTTGTACCTGATTCACTGGTCCAAATTGGTGTTTGGACACATAATGGATTTTTCTAAGTCTCCTTGGAAAGAGTAACTATTTTTTACAGTTTTGCAAATATACAGAGTTATCTTTGATAGCAGATTAATATTTTCTCTGCAACTCCAGCTGGGAAATGAGATGGAGTATCTATGTGTCTATGTTCCCTGTATATTGTAGAAGAATTTATGCAATTGTCTGTATTTAAGTATAAATCATTCAAACTGCTGTCCTGTGGCATGAAATTCTGCTGAGACTTCTCTTGTTACTACAAAGTGACCCTAAAAAGTTTTATAATAATTTTTTCTTCAGAGAAGAGCATGAAGTTAAATTGGGTCTAAGAAGAACACTCTCTAGGCTGAGCTCTAAAGAATGTTAATAGGAGCAGAGGAGAGTAATCCTGCCAGCGGTATCACCAAAGGCAGGATTTTAAACAGTGAAAGTGAAGTCAGGATGTTTAACTTGCTAGCAATGACTAATCCCTTTCAGGATTTAATATTTAATTATGGAAGGGTGTCAATCAATGATGGGGTCCCCACTGTGCTACACAGACAGTCCTGCCTGGCAAGACTAAATCTAGAGCTAAAGCTCTTGCACATGTGAATTCTGGGTTTGATCGTTGGTAGTTATGAAACCATTGTTCAAAATTCAATGAATAATTCAAAACATACATTTGTTTGCAGCAAGCAGCCCAGAGAAAAGGGTTCCTGAATTGCTTTTGTAATTTTCCATGAAGCACACCTGACTGCCAGGAGATAACACACTGAGATAAAATTCACCAGCTCTGGCTTTTCACTTCTCTTTTATATCTGGCATGAGAATTCCACATCCTCTAACTCAGCTCCCCAGAAGGGTACTGTTGCTGGGGTGGAGCTTTAAACTTGGAATTTCAGAATTAGTTTGATTATATCACCTCTGGATTCAGAGGTGCTGCTACTCTGCTTTATTCTGCTGGATGAAGCTGCGGTCCCACTCACTGAAGGAGCCTGTTCTACCTTTGCTCTCTACAGCCTTCGACACTGTCAGTATGAGAAGGCATCATGACCAGCATGCAGACATCTACTTCTCCAAGTGACTCACACTGAAGCTCTCCTGATCTATCTCTGTATGCTGCTGTGACAGGGAGAAACAGCAGAGCATTCTTTTACTGTCTGTGCCTTGCTGGCTTCCCAAACAGCTAAGAGTAGGTCCCCTTGCACAAAGTGGCTGAAGATAGTGGAAAGATATACATTAAATACATTCTGGGAATGAGATGCATGCCAGACAAGGCTGCAGAAAAAGTTAAACCTTGTTTCTCTGGTAGTCTTCTGAGAATGTGCATTAAAAGTCTGCTATGGGCAGTCCGATGTCAGCCAGCTCCGAAGCTGGTCCAGAGTTTACAGCACCTCAACTCAAGGGGAGAGAAGACAGTGAGGACCAGAATCTCTGACCTGCACGAAGGTAGCCTGACTCTGACTGCACCATGCTAAAAATCTGAGTAAAGATGTACAAAGTGAGACTGTCCTTCAAAATAAGATTCTTTACCTCTAAAAACCAAAATTGCTTGCAAAACATCAGTGTCATTAGAATAGATGTTCTGTGTACAGGTGCAGCAAATTACCTTCTGTAATTTCCTGAATCAAGCAAATAGGAAGGCTGGATTATAAAACTTAAATAACCTTGCAATAAGGTCTTTTCATACCAAAGAGCTTTATGAGGAAGATTTGGTAATACAAAAACCTGTATTCATTATACTAAATGAAAAAAATCAAGTGGCCAGAAGTTTTTTATTATTGTAAAAGAAAAAAATAAAAAAAAT
>VZRU01018741.1:141336-238691 GCA_013398155.1 Pedionomus torquatus | reverse complement strand
TTTTTTCTGCTGCTACCAAAGGAATTGACTAAGTGCTGCAATTACAGGCACCATTCAACTTCCTGTTCTCCTTGTTCACCTGAGAAAGCAGCAGATAAGTGATTTTGGCTTTCTAACACTAGGTCAGAGAGACAGGGCTGCTGAGCAGCATAAGCACGAGAATGGAAGGAGCAGGAGCTAGGATACCCTAGCACTAGGAGCTGAGCTTCATCACGGAGAAAAAATATCTTAGCTGCTTTAAAACACATTTTGGAATCCATGAATAAGAATGTATAAACCCCATGCTTTAAACAGAGAACAGTATATAAATATTAATAACTTGAACTTCACTGTAGTATGAAGTGGAGAACTATTTCTGTAGATATTTGAAGTCACTTTTTACTCAAGTTTTACATGTAAAAATTCACAGATTTCTCTGGGAATTTTGATTTACTTAAAAAAAAATACTTTCTGAAGCAAAAAAAAAAGGAAATTATTTCCCTTCAGACACATAAGCTATGCAAGTACAATAGTTAATAGCTGGTCAAAAGACTCCTGTTAAATTTCTTTACCATTACAAAACTACATTTTCTTTCAAAAATATCTCTTTTCAACAGATATGTTGAAATTCTGTTAGAAAGCCAAGTATCTGAGAACCGAAACCTTTAAAGTTTTGAATAAAAATACTGAATAATTCCTCTGAAAGACAGAAAGTGGCTCAAATAATGCTATTTTCTGCTGGGAGTTATGCACTTTAAATTGACTTATAGCTCATAAATCAGGCAACATGTATCTCATCTTCATTAAGAGCAGTTAGAGAGATGAAATATGTGAGAGTCAGGCTGGAGAGTCCATCAAAATGGCAAGAGGACTGTAATCCTGAGCAACAATTATAACAATGCCTTCATTATGAAAAGAATACTTTGACGCATTTAAATTCTGGGTTAGTTACTGAGAAATAGAACTTTTTCTCTTTAAAACTCTGATGTCTCAAGGCATGCTGGAATCCATTTTAATGTTCACCCCATCCTTGCATTTGAATCTTTGTTTATGTAATATACATGTTTACAGCGCATCACCCCGCACAGGATGTAATCTGTGTTTTATTCAGGCTAATATCCCCTATTACCAGTTGAACTATCAACTCCAATGCCTTTGGAGTCTTGCTTTGCTTTCATTAGAGATGCTCCAGGGGCCTCCCAGGTTAAATTTGCTGATGTTCTTAGTCTCAGATTAGATCCACATCACAGCTGCCAAACAAGCAGAAGCACTTTCTGAGCCAGTACCATGAGTAACATAGAATCATAATATGTTGGTAATAAAAAAAAAAAAATAATTAAAAAATTAGGAGGCTGTGAGGGTGTCATCACTTTAGTGTAATCTCATTGCTTCCACATCACTTTTATTCCTTGCCAAAAAAATAGGTCTTTTGGAGGTTTTCCTAAAAAGACATGATGGCTTTTGTCTGCTCTGCTTCTGATTTTATTGTCATAAAGACTCTCCATGATGTCCAATTCTCCCTTGAAACAGTTTGAAAAATAATATTAGACATAATGAAATCTCAGGTTGCAAATTCCAGATAAACTCAAATTCATATAATCCTACTGGGCCCAATCAGTATGCGCTTAAATCTATTGCAATATTTCCAGAGGACTATTTCAAAGCTTCACAAATTCAGCAGCGAAATATATTTGCTTTTCATCTTTTTGTATTCTCCTGCTGCAAAACTTCAATCTTCTGTCAGGAGCAGAAAAAAAGGTGGGCAATTTTGGTGAGAACTTATCATCTTTCGCTAATAGTCTTTTCGTATACTTGAGAGCAGAATTCAGCTCTGGGAATTTTGATTTACTTTAATAATACCAAATTAATAATATAAATAATACCAAATTAAATACCAAACACAGTTGGAAATATTTAATGAAGTTTATAAATATTTTTTAAAAACTTATATATTTTTACAGTGTTTTATTCTATTGTGACCCTCCGTTGCCTCCAATAATATAGTTATAAATTATCTTTCAAAGAGTTGAGATTGTATTTGCAATCTTATTGAAATCCGAGTTGTTATTCTACCCACAGGAAGAAAAAAGGAGTTAACTCAGCAACACGATTACAAGAGCTTTCAAGTTTTAAGGCCTTATATATGGTATGTATGGTATCTTATGCCATCAACGTGTCAGAAAGAAAACTTTACTCCGTTTATTCTCGGTAAGCTAAACAATTAGTGGGTAACATGATAACAAGAAAGCATCAAGGGCTTGGATACATAAGTCAGACTTTGTTTTCAACACCGAATTGGTGCTTTGTGGCCCTCAGGGTGTAATGTCACCGTAGATAGAGGTGTATTTAGAACATATTTCTTTATTGCCTGGTAGAGTTCTTGCAGCGGTGCATTGTTACAGCAGCTCCAGAGTTCACAACTGAGCCGGTTTTCTCTTATGAGGAATTCGTTGGTTGTCTGTGACAGTTTTATTTTGTTTTCATTAGGGTTATAAGCAATGGGAAGTACAAGTAATGCTGACTCCCAAAGAACCTTTACAACTGTAACAACAAATTTTGCAACAATGACGAATTTTGTACAGTTTCTAAGTCTTCATGCTCACAGTTGATTCTCAGGTAACCTTATTCCAAGGGCAATAAACACAATTATAGAGGGATATATTAAGAAAGCCTAATGTACTTTTTGCTTGCTCCCTCATTTCTAAGGACTACCACCAGAACAGAGCTTACACAAATCAGTGATTCTGCTCCCACTGGGAATGGAAGTGACATATTTCTTTTCTGTATTTACATTCACGGTGTAAAATATCTGGATAAATCCACTAGCAAGTCCCAGAAATTTGTACATGCTTCCAGGGCAGCACAAGAGGAGAGGATACATGAATCATTATGAATCATCTAAATAAGACAAATTAGGTGAGAAAATGTTCTCTAGCAGGAGCAAGGGGTAGGCAAGACCCAGTTACATAATTTTTTGTCCAACTTGGAAATTATAGTTTTATTTGCTACAATAGGACCAGTAAGCTCACAGCTTTACTGCTCCCAGAAGATCTAAAGATTTACTACTGAGGTTAAGTTAGATACTGTACTAAAATACAGTAATTATGGCAACAAATAAAAAAATCTCAAATCTGGTTGTCAATCACTGATTTTTAAGGCTTTTTTTTTAAGGGAGAAGAAAAATGGATTAAAGAAACTGGGAGTGAGGAGAAAACATAATATTGTCCAGAACCAAGTTAAGAAGGATCAAGAAGATAACTATGATTTTATGTGGAAAACTTTGGAGAAAATATGACTAAAAATTAAGGAATATTTTGTGAGAAAAGGTGACTAAGACTTTCACATCTACATTTGCAAGCAAAACCCCTGCTCAAAATCTCAAGGCATGACACAGAGCATGAGATAACATGTGAGTCTATCATCTAGTTAGAGTGAGGAAAAACATAGCAAAAGAGGTCATTTATAACATTTTCAAACCTCCAAAGTGATATAGAATTTTAGTCCCCTTACAGCACAAAAGATTTTCCATCAGCTTTTGTGGAAATCAAAATCAACTTGAAGTGTATGAAGTAGAAACAATTAAAGATAACTTCCTCCTCTGGGTTCCTTGTTCATCCCAGGCTTGGAATCAACATACTTCAGTGGAAAGCTCCACTTGAAACTGCTTTTTTATTCAGCATTGGACCCATTATACTGTGCAATAAATAAATACAGAAAGCGAAATTAATTTATTTCTAGTTTCAAATGTATCTGTTCAACTTGAATGCTGATCTTTGTTTTTAAGAAAACTTTTCAGAACCATCAAGCCGAAGCCGTACTTTCTGAGTGAAATAAAAACCTGACATGATGGTACTTTTTAGAAAGCAAAACCAGGAATTGAAATGCATATATTAGACAAAAGTCTAAAAAAAGCACAATTCTGGATACATTTTTTCTATTTGCTCCCACGAGAAGTCAAAACATAAAATTCTAAACTCTAGGAAGAGGAGGTGATTCAGAGTGGTAAATACAAGGTTGTCACTTTCCTAGTGACAGGTTTCACCCCCTGTCTTCATAATTTATTTTTATATAAATGTAAATGTTATTCTCTAGATAATGTAATATAAAGTAATAGCATCATAATGAAGTCTACACCTGCAAAGGCTAGATTTAACTATTCTCCACAAAAGCAAGTTACATTTCTGAGAACACCATTTTATTTTCTACCTGAAAATTTTCTTCTAGCTTGGTTGGGGTATTTTTTGGTTTGTTCTTTTTTTCCCTGTTTGTTTGTAAGACAAATTACTTCTGTGCCATGAGAGTGAGGCCTTGACTGCTCACATGGCTCAGCACTGACTGATTGATTATTCTGAGTTCAGATGATGCAGCTGTCTGTGGAACAAGTGATCTGCTCAGCTGGTCAGCAAGACAAAGGCTGTAGCCCTGTTTTTAACTTGCAGTAATAGCCTGTGTTTATTATATTTCAATATAATAAATATATTCTGTGATATAGGCTAGTCATTGTGCTGATCATTGGCTTCTAACTGTCTTAATAACACTCACAACCAATTACTACACACTTACATAGAATAAGATCTGATTAAATATCTAAAGGGGGCTACAGGAAGGCTGGGGAGAGTCTATTTACAAAGGCCCACAGTGATAGGATGAGGGGCAATGGCTTTAAGTTGGAGAAAAGCAGATTTAGATTGGATATTAGGAACAGGTTCTTTACTATAAGGATGGTGGAACACTGGAACAGGTTGCCCAGGGAGGTGGTTGAGGGCCCTTCCCTGGAGATATTCAAGGTGAAGCTTGATGAAGCCCTGGGCAGCCTGGGCTAGTTGGGGGTGTCCCTGCGACTGTGGGGAGGTCGGACTAGATGACCTTTGGAGGTCCCTACTGGCCTGGACAATTCTATGATTCCATGATAAGGTTACCACACTATACTAAAAGAATTGTGGAGAGCAAGTCAAACACCCCCAAACAAAGAGAAGATACCATACTAAACAATAGCATGGGAGGTCCGAAAGTATACTCCATCTCTTTCCAATGCAGCTTCCTTGATTTGTGATCACCATGATGTGATTCCTCTTAGAACTTCAGAATTCATTCACAAAGGTTACAGCAGAGGTACTGGAGTGCTAATAATTGCATGTAAAAACCTGCTTTTACCACTCAGGCCCCAGTTTTGTAGGTGTGGTGACTTTGGTTCTTACTTGCAGATAACAAGAGGCTTTCCCATCCTGTTAAATCCTCCCTACTTATTTTTAGAAGCCTCTCACACTTATTCATGCAGTGTTCATCAACGTGTGAAATTAAAGCGTGAACTGATCAGTACGGGAAAGTGAGGTTCACAGAGTTAATTTATGAATAAATTATAACAGAGATGCTGAAAACATTTAAGGAAGCCTGTGCAACCTGCTTAAATGAGCTGCTACTACTACACTGAGGGCTGAAAACAGAATGGTTGGAAATCAAGACTGGCTGGAATTGAATAAGCTTGTGTAAACGTAAGTTACTAAATACAGACAGTTAATTGCATTTTGCTGGAATGGCTAGTATAAAATATCTTTAAACAGGAAAGACAGGATTGTAGAAACTCAGTTTGTACTTTTAAAGAAGTACAATTCAATAATGATGTTTTAAGCTATTGAAACGGTTCACAAATAAATTGTATTTTTCAGCTTATTAAAATCAACAGCTCCACATAGAGTTGTAATGTGTGTGTTAGGAACATAGGAACATAGGAAAAAAAGGCATTCGGGAATAAGAAAGAAGTGGGTATGTCCTCTTAAGTTAGTCTCATGCTCCCAGATAAACTGGATCACTTTCATACAGCTTGGAGTTGAAGAGATTGTGAACAACACGTGGTGTCAGGAGTAAAATGAAATGGAAAAAAACAATAGCATGGAAGAATACTGCAGCTAAATGCTCCATTAGACCTGAAATCCTCTGGAAACTCAAAGCATACGGGAACGATCCAAGTCATACACAGGGCACTGGTAGGAAGACAATCAGAAAGTAGCCTAATTTCTGGTAATGGAAGGTTCTGGTACACTTAATGCATCTAGACAGATAATTGTGCATGTCAAACCAATTTTGAGATGGGATACATAGCATAGTAATATCAGACATGATTGATAGTTTATATAGTCTCTGTTTTCAAACAGAGTGATGGGATTTGATAGTGTAATAAATGGCTATTTTACAGCACTGAGTAAAAAAATATTATGTGGATATGACGGTGAAAAAAAATAAAAAAAGATTGACCTCATCATCCTCAAAAGGCTTATAAAATATGCTCTTGCTTTTCTCTTCTGATTTATTCCATAAGTATTTGAGAAATAGAACATGTTAGGTAATAAAATTGTAGGAAAATTAGCTGTAGATATTGCCCCAAAATGTTATGCTTTGAAATTATTATAAGTTTGAACATATAATAACTTTTAAAGTGGTCACATCATTTTACTGTATGAAGGTGCAGATATGTGTCTGCAGAAAAACTGCTGGTCATCTGGCAGGAACACTCAACCCAGCACCTTCTGAAACTGAGGCTTAAAACTACTAAGTGGAAACACTACCCTTCAGTTTTGTAGGCCATAACTGTTATGTTACTCCACTAAAACAACGCAGATTTGTGATTAAATCATCTAAGCGAAAAAAAAAAGCAAAAAAAAAAAAGCAGTTATTTCTCAAGTTAGAGTAAGGGATGCACTGCTCACTGCAGGTTTATAGATAGCAGGTGTGGGAGGGATGAAAGACCATATTTTGAGAGAGTTTTGAGAATTATTCAGTTTGCATTAAGTACAAGGCTAATCACAGATGAGCTAAATAGCAATATCAAAAGTCTCTTTGCTCATTTTGAGAACTGGAAGATGCTTATCCTCAGATTCTTCTGACCTTTCTCTTACTCTCATGTTTCTTTTCTCTTCTGCCCATTTTACTGTTCTTGATTATTTGCTCTCTTTCATCTCATTCATATCATTTTTCTTATGCCACTATAGATTACAATCTCCACGTTAATGGCACTAGTGACTGTCCCTCTCTTACTATTTTAAATCAAAATAGAGCCAACAGTAGATATGCTGTGGAGATTAGATTTTTTTTTTCTTCAAGTACAGTGCATTTGTTTACTCCTGACTAATAACATTATCTTTTCATACTCTTAACATTTTTTAAAAAATAAAAGGGAAGAAATTAAAATGTTTTTAAACCTGTGAGCACAAATATAGACCACCATATTTCACTAAGAAGCTTAAAAAAAGTTTTTGTCTGTGCTGTAAGAGTAAATGAGCATAATGTAAGAGTTAATGAGCTGTAAAGAGTAAAAACCAGAGTTGATAAAACCTTTGTTACAAGTGTCAAACATCCTACAAGACATGTGAAATGCATGTTACATTCTCAAAACCCTGCAGATTTCCTCAAACATTTGAGTATGTCCAAGATTAAACTGCGCTTGCTTAGTCAACTATAAAAATTTTTTAGCTTCTTAACATTTTTCAAGGTAATGTTCTGAAAATGAATTTAGATGGACATAAATTTGCAGAGCTCTGTTTCAATAATTTTTCTGTCAAATAATACAACAAAGTAGTATTCTGATATGTTGGGAAGACTAGATTTGCCTTTGAACTTTGAAAATGAAGTTTTTGTTTCATTTAGAAATACCCAATGGAAATTCAAATATCGGATATAAATTCACAATTGTTTATTTGTCCCTATTTTAATTGATCACACAATAATTTAATATCTTTTTCTGTTCCAGTGTTGAAACATTTTAGAAGTGTGAAGTTACATGCAAAAAAAGACAGTCTTATTTCAACAAAGCACCAATTTGCTGGGTGTCAAGATAATAGCTGAGTTGAAGCCTTTTCAAAAAGGCTGACATTTTACAGAGTTAAAAAAACAAAGTGGGGAGTGGTGGTGGGGAATGTGGTGCCAAGAAGTGTGACTAAGAAAGGATGAAATTAAAGGAATCTTATGAAAAGATATGAAAAAAAAAATGAAGGCAAAAAAAAAAAAAAAAGAAGAAGGCAGGAGAAGCTATTTTGTATCACAGCTTTCAGTGCGATTAATGAAACTTGGTACACTGGCGCACCGAAATCGGAAACCTTCTGCTTTGTCATATTGTCTGGCCTGATAAATTTTGAGACTTATTTTTAACACATATAATAGTTCTAATTTTTATTACTTTTCTTTTAATCCAATGATTAGCTCTCTTTTGGCTGGAAGCAGGCAAGTGTCAGCTGAAAGGACACAGCCACTTACCTTTCCTTCTCTTAGGACTACATTTATAGTACCTTTTACCTTTGAAATATAATGCAATAGTGTGGGTTTATTTGAAAGTGAGTGGGTTTCTAGACGTAAAGATGGGAATGTGATCAGCTCTATTTGCGCAAGTTATACATACTTTACATTATAAAAGCCTCTATTCCTCTGTGTACTGTTGTTGTTTCATGTATAAAAGTACAACTTAGTGTACAATTAAATCATACAGAAATATATTAAAAACTCTAATGCTGCCTTGTACGGCTTGTGAAATAATGAACATGTTCTGCTCACAGCCTTGGCCATTATAATGTTATTACACAGTCATTAAATTGAAGCTGTTATTCCACTGCTAAAACAACTGATCAATATCCATTACCATTCAGTGATGGTTGGAGCCAAAATGAGATTATATTGCAAATGAGCCGCAGACAAGGTAATGATCCCTCCAGTTTGATATATTTAAAGGCATTCCCTAAAGCAGATAATTTCCTTAAGAGAGTACAGCTTTTCTATCAAGTCTCCAGCTAGGCAAATAAAAATATTCTTTAATTATAAAGATCCTTACCCAGTATGGTTTATAATTAATAGTGTCCTAGTCAAAGATAACCATTGTTGGATCTATGAAGCTGTTTCTAGTTTCCATCTATTGAGTTTTACATCTTCTGTACTTATAAATGCTGTGTCATGTCCAGCCTGTGGCGTGCCAAAGGAAAGAACCAATTAATGTTGGCTTGAAGTCATAATGTATCTTAGTGAGGCAAATTTGAATGCTTGCCCCAAAATAAATAAATATAGAAGGGAGAGATCTCCTTAGAAGAGATCTCCTTAGAAGGATTTTAGTGTCTATTTCCCACAAGACCCATCATAACCTTGTTTTCACCTTGTTTCTTATCACCTACAAAGTCTGGTCAAGCCTCTTCTAAGCTGTGCTTGAGCTGTTTCTTCAAGGCCCTGTCAGTCATTGACTTGAGGAATCCAGTTTCTGGTATCATCTCTGTTATCTCTGGCTCATTAGCATATCTGGATGTTTATTATTGGTTGCATTTTTTTTATTTATATTGTTTATGCTAACCACATACCCTCACAAGATAGATGCATTTACACCCAGGTTGTCAAATCTTCTTCACATTGTGCATACAACATGCAGAACACAACAGGTTCTCCAATTGCATCTCTTTTCCGCTGGTCCTTCAATAGTTTCCCTATTGAAACAAAAGGCTTCACAAGCATGTTAAACAGATTTGGACAATTTACTACTGTAATATATAGGATAGTAATAGATTAATATTGTATAATGTAGCAATACATCATAGGTTACTCCTATATCTCAAGTTCATTTTCCCTTTCCCACTTGTTTTACTTCCATATTTGCCAGATTTCATTCAGTTTTTCCAAGAACTGTCTGTTGTTTTATCATATATGGACAAAAGGCTCAGGTTCATGCAAATATCCCTTTTTTCTTTTAAACTCAGTCTTCCATGATTATGAATATATTTCTAGAATATTAATAATACTGTAGCCCTCATTAATGCAGACCCGCTCAAAAAAATATAGCCTTCCTTTTGACACTATAATGGCTATTTTGAAGGAAAAATTAGTAGAAATTATGATAGGATTACATAGTCATTTATATACTAAGTATAAATACTTCTGTGGCAGAAAGGATTATTTTTTTTTCCCCAGTACTAAGGTAAAAATATTGGAAATATAATATCTCCTTTTTACACGCCTGTACTTGATATTCCTGTGAGCCTTACATTCTGTGATACTGTTCGCTCTGAGCTCTGCAGCAAGAGTCTGAAAAACCTCACTGAATAATAGAAGTACAGAAGCCCAGTTCCTCTATGGATATGTTAGGCTATTCTCTTTGTAATTTTACATGCACATAAAAAAAGAAGCTGTGATTTTACTCTCTATAAAATGGACACATTGTCCACCTGAGCTATTCATCAGAAAAAAATACCTTTAGATATAGGCTGGGTTCTGATGATAACCTTCACCATTACTCTCTTTTTTCTCTTGTGAAACTAAGGATTCTTGCAAGTTTTGCAAGATTCAGGTTTCTTGCCCATTGGTCCTCAGCTTCTCATCTCCCTGGCTTGTTTTTCTGTTCATCTCGAAAGCTTTTCTCTTTTACCAACCCTGCTTGATATCTCTGTTTAGTAAGTAGAGCTTGATTTTTCTCCACTATTGCCTTTGAAACTGTAAAGGACTATGTAAGAATAACCCCTGTGTTTTTTATCTTTGTCACAAAATTTCTTCTGTTTCCCATAAAGTCTTGAATAAAGGCATTACTAGATATACCTTGGCCTGGTATAATGTGTCCTGTCCCCTATCTCACTTTCACCTTGTCCTGGGTCTTGTTTGGCCAGCACCACCATCACTATTGTACTGCAGTGGGAACAGCAATAAGCCATACAGGAATAAGGTTTTAAGATGCCATCAGGAATGGACTGAGGCAGCCGCAGTGCACGCTACGGTGATTTTACTGCTGTTGTTGCCCACACTAGAGCGAGCAAAGCCGACCTGTTACGCCTCAGTCCCACCTCTGATTGCTCTCTAAACGTACTCGCAATTATAAGTTCCTTGGCAGAACTGTGTACGGCAGCAAGAACAATTGGATCATAGTCCATGGCTACTCCGAGGCATGATAATAATATCAACAATAAATAATAAACAACAGCAATAACCTTGCATCATCTGACAGCTCAAAGGCATATTTAATGCAAAAATAAATAAATCATTGTTATGAAGAGACTCTTACAGTCCCTTCTATACTACTATATTCTGCTTCATTTAATGTAAAGTACGTATCCCAGCTTGACAGCTCTGACAGCAGAACTGTCAGAAGATTTAGTGGAATTGTATGATATTCTTTCTCTGATCAAACTAAGAACCAACTTGTCTTGGCAAATCTGTAACGAGGTTTTGAATGTTGACAGAAGAAGGGCACGTTGGGCAGAAGCACGGGTCATAAAAGCTATCTAATCTAACAAATATTGTAATTCTTAATGACTTTTGTCTTGTTGATTTTTCTTTTTTTTCACACAGTTGTTCGTAGGCAGTCTCCTAGTCTTAGTTTATGTAGTCTATATGAATACATTAATTACATCTTAGCTTTCAGAGATCTGAGGGCTGACGCTGGTAACGAAACTAGATGCTCCTATTTATAACAACCATTTGATCAATAATGTATTGCAGATGCACAGCCCATAGTACGCTGATACAAACACACAAATGGGATGCCTTCTGACTGCACACACTCTGCGGCAGCTTGATTTGCAGAGCCTAGCACCATTCCACCTAATTAGAGGCCAATGAAAATCTTGCCATTTAATTGCCAGGTCCGTTAGAACATCACCAAAGGTTAAGTTATTGCTGTTACTGACATTTACGTGGTAAATAAGCAAGGCCTGGACAGGAGAAAGGAAGTGGGATGCTATTTTTATTGCATTAAAAGAATAGTTTTTCTGGAGTCATAAGGACACTTCTGTTGTTACTGCAGAGCTGCATTCTCATTGGCTTCGGCTGAATACAACAAAAGCATGCAGAAAAAAGAACTGAAAGAGATTGAAGTGAGAGAAGACCTTAATTCCCTTTTGCTTACACCTGCTTCATCAACACTTATTGCACTGAAGGAAAAATGTAGGTGAACTGATTCTGGTAGATTGATTATCTCTTTGGTGTCACAAAACCCAGCTGAATAGAATCAGATTCTGTCTGTACATATTACTTCATCAAGTTCAGTATATACAAATGAGGATAATTTCCAGTGTAATGCGATGTAATCCAGGCAGCAGACCCATTTAGATTTGATATTATAGTAACACAAAATGAAAATTACTTTGTTCTATTCAACACGTAATAACGATCAACTGTAGTCAATAAATGCCTCAGCTTACAGGAGACATTTAAATAGCCCAAAGACAAATACATATTAATGAGACTGTCTTTTCTTTCATAAATAAAAAAATCAAAATTCTTTTTCCTACACAAACTAATAGCATTGTTCCAAGGAATAACCTGGCTTTGTCATCACTTTGAGGGCTTCAATCAGTATTTAAAGTGTTTCTGTACATGTTAATCTGTAACTTCCCGAGCTGAGTGAAAGAATTGGCTGGTAAAATTCTTCTGCTTTGGTTACACAGAAGGATGTAACTGTCTCTTTTAGCTTTAAAAGATAATTATTTTTCATAATATTACATACATAAGCAGTCCAGTAAACATACTTTGTCAAGATAAATTATGTTTTAATTTTAATTCTTTCAGAAGCTAGGCAAAAAGCATTAGCATACTAAGCTGAAACTTCTGTTGTAATTTTTAATTTCAAAAGTATTCTTTTCAGTCAGTCAATTTTATTATGTTTATTATCATGTACTAGCTTGCATCACTTCCATTGTCCTTATACATTTTCAGCCATTTCATCACAACATCACATAATCTGTTTTACTCAACAGATAGCCAATGGTTATTCTGATGTTTGAGAATAATTTGGAAAATACTTATTTTCTGATGACATTCAGATACTTTAAAGAACATTTGATTATCAGATCTGTCTTATGAACTCAGAAAATTACAGAGGTAAGGCTAGTCACCCTCCTTGGGAAAGCAGATATCAGTCATATTTCCTTTAACACATTCCTTTCAGAACCTTGAGTCACTCAATTTCTATTACTACAAGTATGCATTCTGCATTGTGACATATAGAGTTCATTCTATCATGCACAAGCAAAATTTCATCCTCAACGTCATTCTATAGATAGGACATATAAATTAAAGTTTAATGCCTGACTTCTAATCATAAGTCTATCATATTAAACTTTAATTCTTTTAATAGTGGTCTCGTATATTTCCCTGTAAAGTTATGTAAATTTATCCTTTGTTGTTTAGTCCTGCGGTTTTTCTGAAAGGCCTTTTTATATGCTTAAGTTTAGCAATAGAAATGACAACTACATAGTGTTTTATATCTCTGCAACACTTTAGTTTATAAAGTGAAAAGAAAGACAAACTGTACCAATTCATCTGGGTCTTCTTGCCTTCTGAGCACATCACCGATGTGTGCAGTGTTGTCTGTGGGATAACACCAAGTGATTGATGGTACTTTTTTGCTACCTAAATGCTGTGTTATAAATGTTTAGAATAAAATAAGTTTTTCTAATGGTGTTTTCTGGAGTATGAACATCACTGGGGAGGGTACAAACACAGTTTTTTGATGGTCCAATCCTGCTCCAGCTGAAGTAATTGAAAAACATCCATTAATTTTCAGAGAGACAAGTTTAGGCCATGAGTAATTTGGGATAGAAAGTCATACAGCATGAAAAAAAAGTGGCTAGATCCCAGTATCCTTTATACCAACTTTTTACAAGCATGATTCTGTCAGAATCACTGGAGCTGCTCCCAATTACACTGGTGCGTAAAAACAGATTGGGCCCAGCAAGATTAGGACTAAGATTTGAAACAGTTACATGGAGCATTACCTGATTCAGTAATTCTTGGTCTTTAAAATAAACAGCTTAATTTCTGCAGGACTGCCTACATAGGCTAATAGACAGAAAGCTCAGTTTAAAGCAGTAGGAGTCTACAGTTTTTCCTCCATCATTGGCTTAATCATAGTGGAAGATCACATTATGGTTTTATTCATCCATATGTACATTTAACATGTCTCTGAGGAGTTAGATGTTTATTACTTTGACCCTAAGTAAAAGGGAAAAAAATGCTTCCTTATCTTTTAGGAACTTCATCCTCTGTAGCACTGAGCACACTGTGGAAATGTCAAGGGCTTTGAATTGCCATTAAAGTCAGAAGCTTGAAAGATTGAATCATATAGACATTTATTTTATAGCAATTAATAACCTGAGAAATTAAGTCACTAATATACTATACATCTTAATTAGAAGCCACATCTTCACTTCAATTTAATTACTTTCCTCTACCATCTCTTCACTTTAATGACTTGCCTTTGCAACTTGCAAAACAAAGGTGCAGATTCTATATAAGTTTTATAATGGATTCAATTGTTGTTTTGTTGTTTGTTTATGTACAACTTGATGAGAAGAAAAATGAACACTAAGTGATCTATTTTTAGGCCTCAGCTGACACACAAAATTCTGACACTGGAAGATGCATCACAAAGAATACTCCCCAATATTTTCAGGAAAATATTGAAGCTACCCTATATTTTAGATGGCTAACTCTTTTTAGTTTATTCCTTCCTTCTTTCCTTGTTTCTTCATATCTTTTACATTAATTTATGCCACAGTTTAGCTTACTACATGTCCAATAACAATTATATAGTAATACAGTGGGGAAAAAAAAAAGAATGTAAAGGGCTTTCTTTAAATACAAATTTCAAAGCGAGTCATGGACTAAAATATCTCTCTCAACTTTGGGAAAAAAAAATAATTAAAAAGTCCCAGCAACCCCTTCCCCCAGTATACTCTAATTAATTGAATAAATTCAGCTTTTCATTCTTTGCACAGATTTGTCCATATTTTTCACTAACTTGATGCTACACATCTATCATACTGATTATAGAGCAATCTTCTATTCAGATTATATACACTAGCTTGCGCACAACCATTTTTAATACAATGTCATCTCAGCTGGGCATCTGGTCTACCTGAATATGTGGTTCAGACTCTTCATGAACCCAATTATTTGAATCTACAAGAAATAAGAGCGGGTCAGCCAATCTTCCTCTGCTCTTAGGCAGGGAAAGATAGGTGCAGAGACTCTAAATTTGCTTTCAAAGGATCGGGCACCAGAATTTCTAGCCCCTCTAATTTGCGTGAATGTTGTGATATGATACACCTCTTTCCTGCACTGCTGATTAGCCCAGATAAATGCCCATGTATTGTTGACACTATTTCCCATCTGGCTTGCTGTCCCCAGTACTTGAATCTATTTCACATAGCTTGGCCTTTCCCATACTGGGTCATCTTTTTATTTTACGGTGACAGCACACTGCCTTTATTCACAGGCATCTCTTTTCCAGATGCCAGTGGTTTAGCTTTAGGGTCTCAGAGACTCTTGGATATTGTGACAAATCTGTCAAGAAACCTCTCATAACTTCTTAAGAAATGTCAGCCACTTTCTGGCCTAAGGTGCCTAGGTGCCTCTTCTTGTTAGCCTAACTCCTCAGTGTTTGAGGTGGGGAATTGTAACCTCCCTGTTTGACAGAAGTCAAAGAGGGGATAGAAAGCCTGGATCCAAGAAAAAGCTTTCCTTGTATTTTGCAAAAGGAAGCCAAAGCCTCTAAATCAAGACCATGGAACCTGCTACTAGGTGCCGATTTAATTAGTCTGAGGTTGAAAATATGTTACTATAGGACGTTGCAGAACTGAATGTACAAATGGGTAAATGAGTAGTCTTAGAGAATAGAGGCAGAAGTGTCTATTAAAGATAATGATCCTTCGCAGGATCAGGTCAGGAAATCCCCTAAGCTGCTGACTCAGTTGTGTGAAGGGGTGTGATGCCCTGTGTCCTACACTGTTTCCTGAAGCATCTATTACTCATCACTTTCTAATACAGGACGTTGGATTAGATGGGTTTTGTTGTGATCCTGTAGGCCAGTTCATACGTAATTTAGATGTTTAGGCTAAGATACACCTGAATTTAAGATATTCAGGATGCCAGAATAAACTCAAATGAAGTAATAATCATAGATGTCTAGAAGGAGAATAGTCAGCACTGAGGATAATTTTGTCATAAATACTACCCTAGAGAAAAGGGCACAATTAATGGCAGTAACATTTTAGATATCAAAGTTTCCTCAGAATTTAATATAATCTTTTTAGTCCCAGAGAACAGTGTGTTTAAAAGCTTAAGTTTGTTGTATCAGAAATCCACAATAGTGGCAACTGAAGTTAGACATATGCACATACATATGTGTGTGTGGATTTCTGCAGATTTTAACTGTAAAAATATTGCTGTGAAGTGTTGATGTTAAGGATTCACTAGGAATGGCCAAAGAAAAAGAGGGAGAAAATACTCTTTAAATAGTAGCTTTTAAATGTTTTTGGCAATATTAGGAATTCTGTAAATATGCTGAGCTACTTTTGTCCCATGAATCTTCCTAAAGCTGGTGTATTTTTGTTTCCTCTGATCTGTTGTGAGGGAAACTGATAAAGTAAATCTACCTACATAACTCTCCAAAGACAGTTAGTTTCCTGACATTTTAATGGCCTCAATTCACACCAGATTGCCATTGCTGTAATGTCAGAGCCATTCCAAAAATGAGGGTATTCCCAGTAGCCATGTATCTCATTGCTCGCAAATGCTAGGCCACTGGTTTTTAAATAAATATGTTGTAAGAATAGTGATTAGGGACTGTTCTCTTGATGGCTCACCTCCTGAGTCCCAGACTGCTAGATTTGTTCAAGCTAGTAAAATAAATGGAAAAAAAATCCCTAGATTCACAAAAATATGTGCTTCGTTTATCAAAATCCTACTTAGTGTAGAGTCCTCAGTAGAAATTCTTCTAATTCACCTTTCGCAGAGCAGACATAGATCCCCAGAAAGTAATAAGGCTGTAGTAACCCTTTATCTACCTACAAGGAAGGGTTATACTTGGTTAAATAAACTTTCACCACCTGGCTGAGAGCTCCTCTCTTCCAGCTCCCAAGCAGATCTTTCCTTTTCTCTTTTCAGGAATTGGGTGAGGACATGAGAGGGAGAAGGCCCAAGCACATGGTCGTGATCCAACGGGAGAATGGCACAAAAAGAGAGAGAATTCGGGAGACCTGATATTGCTCAGTAGCACTGTGAATGACTGAGGCATACAACTAACTAAAAACCAAGGAAATACCTTTCTCATATATGTATATATTTGTTCATTCAAATTTATTCTCCCATTACTTCCTTGAACCAGCTCTAAAATAGGATTTGCAAGCTTCATGCCCAGAAAATTCAAGAGTGGCATTATACTCTCTGCAGGGATTATGCAAAAGTCTCCCTGGATGACAAGGCAGTCCAAAGCCCAAAACTGTCTTTCAAAGAAGGCCTCAACAGAATTCTTTCTGGAAGACCTCTCTCTTACTCATAGCCAGTAGCCTGTTATAAAATGATAATTTATGCCTCACAAAATTTTGTCCCCTCCTTGGGTCCGGTAGGTTCAAAGTGGCATGTGGTTGCCTCTAGGAACTCTTGACTTAAGCAGATCACCATACCTGAATGCGCCTCTTGTTTTTTCCTGCCCCTATCTTTTCTAGGAAAAGCCTGAAGCAATAAAGCTGCTTCATTTTGCAACAGAACATCCCTCTGCTGAAATCCTGCTGTCCCTTGTACGTCTCTGCCAGCCTCTGTGTTAGTATTGATTTCTCAGTTTACGTGCACAGGAGCAGAAGAATAACAGAGTGTATCAACTCTGCATGCCAGCTTCTACAAACAAAACAGGAGAGGTTTTTCCCTCACTTCAGAGCTGGTGAGCATTCAAAAAATGCCCCCGGTGAGAATGCATCCCCTTGTCTCTTCTGTTCTGATACTTTTGAGAGAGCAAGGCTTGCTCTTTGTTGCTCAGCTGGGCAGAGCACGTAGGGCTCTATCCTGCATCCCTGCCACAATATCATTTGTTCACCACACTCTCTGCCTGGAGCGGTCCTACCAGTTGGAAGCACTTCTGATTCAAGCAGCCCAGCATCTCCAATCCAAGAAGCAGTGAGCTGCACTCCACCAGGTACCTGCAAATTAATAAGTGCCCAGTCCTTCCTATGAGCTGCTGTAGCATCCCCCTGTGAAACATCACTCACCTCTTGGGAACTGAGCAGCCTCTTGGGTGTGTTAGCACAAATCTGGCTGATTTGACCCCTACTGATCTCTGAATACTTTAAGGCCCTGAAAACACTTTTTTTTTTTTTTTCTTTAAAGCATCTTTTCCTGTCCTTCAGTTCAGCCTATTAGGTCTTATGAGTCTTATTTTTAGATGGTTACAGTCCATTTCCCTAAATGTTATGTGGTCAAAACATTTGCTTTAAAACATTTTTTTACCAGTACATTAAATTCTGAACAAGGGAACTCAGGCTCATGGAAGTGATTTAGCTTCTGTTATGCCTTCTGAAGACATTACAAATAATAAATGAAGACACAGCAACCAGAATAAATTTGAGAGATAATAAAAAGCCTTCAGAGATTTGTATATAGTCCATTTCAAGCATTTTTACAAAAGTAATTAAAAAAAAGCTAGTGTCAGAAGGTTCTCTGCTGTTCACTTGTGAGAGAACAAGTGAGTGTCACATGTGCATGATGGGGAAAGTGGGGAAAATGGGAAAAAGATGGGTATTTCTGGGAGGCAGAGTTCCAGCTCAGGAGCAGGAAAACTCCCCTCAAAAGAGATTTTCATTTCAAAATTTCCATAATTCAGGCATAATGAATATTTGCTAAAAAAAAAATGAGGATTTTTTTTATTTAGTGCCTTGAATATGACACCAGTTGTGAGAAAAAAAAATGCAGTATGCATCCAGGTAAGCCTATCAATCAAAGGTGTTTGTATATTTTTTTAATATTAGGTGTCACTGAAGATTCCTAACTTTGCAAGGACTGACTTTAAAACTTTTAACAATATTCTTTCAATATAACCACTTTGATGGATAATGTAGTAGGTAAGTTCTGTGGTATGTCCTTAATAGGCTTCTGGAAAAGAAGGTGAAACTCATAGTTCTATTTGTTATTGTTTATTTACAATATACTTGTTTTTACTAAAGACTAAACCCAGAGACTATTTTTAACATAAATCATCATCTCAATCTTCTTCCAATATTACTGTTGCATTTCTCACTTACTTTCCTCTTATTCAGGCAAGAGTTAGGTATAGTATTATATAGATCAAAGAATTATACCAGCAAAATATACAATGAAAAGCTTCACAGAAGTCTTACACAGAGAAATCCTTTTATGTTTAAATACAATGTCCATATTAGAAAAATGGTCCATACTAGAAAAAAAATGATATTAATTGAACTAAATTTACATTTAAGAATTGTTCACTAGCTGTTGGAACCAGAGAGCTCTCAACAGTGATAATAAAGAATAATAATAGAAGAATAGAATATTATAGACAAAATAATCTAGAACAAAATTATCCTTGTACCTAGACACAAAGAAGTTGTATCTTGTGTTACCTGCTTTAATTTTAGTGTCTTCATGCTATTTCTCTTTACCTTAACAGCATTACTTAAAATCTGTTATTGTGAATTATTTTCTGTGGCTTTAAACATGAATAGCTGGAGTTTGGTTCTTCCACTGACAGATTATAAAACTAAAACTTTTTTGCTGTTGGCTCATAACCAGCTCATTTTGCTAAGATATCCATGATGAAACCATTATATCTTGATTCCATAGACAGGAACATAGGCAGTTTCTGGTTTTGGCTCCCAAGCATTGAAGTTTCCCTCAGAAAAAGTCTGAAGCCTTAAGCATTACCTGTCTCTTGTGGTTGGTTTGGGTTTTTCCTCTTTTTTTACTGTAATGCTCGTTTGTGGCAATTTAATTCAGGTTAACAAAAGCAAAACTTTTACCAGCAGAACTTTCTTGAGCTGTATGTTCATAACGCACTGGCTCTGGTTAAGTAAGAATTTTATTTTAATCTTATGTAAGTGGCTGCTTAGGAAAAAGAAAATAATAAAAAGAACACAAGGGATTCTCAAGGTTTGCAGAAATGCTTGGGGTTTGATTGTTCAATGATGCAATCTAAGCACCTTTCTGACATCCTAAGCAAATGATTTATGGAAGGTGGAGGAAGAAACTCTTATGTTAAAGCACAGAACACCCAGGTCTGTAATTGATTGTGACTGCAGAATTCCTGCTTATTTGTCGCTGCATTGTTTCATCAAAATCATCTATTTTACAGAGATTTTAAATGATTATATCCCACTTTTTTATTTTCAGTTTAAGTCTTTTCCACTATTTAAAGACAATACTTCATAACATTTGCAAATGTTTACAATCAAGAAAATTACAGTTTCTCAAATTTAAATGCATTTAAGTATGTGATGTTGGAAACAGGTGACAACAGAGCAGATGTTCATCATGTGCATGCAGTAGGACACCTAGAGTTAAATTTTTCTTACAGCATGGCAGATGGAAAATTTTAGCTAATATTCAGTAGAGTCAGCTGAGGTGAAAAAAATCTTTCTTGTGCATCTGTGAGAAATAATAGATTATAATCAAATGTTTCTTATGAAAGAAGTTCTGTGCTAGAACAGGAGGAATTGAAGGCTTGGTGTCCTGGTTTGAGATAAAACAGAACCAATTTTCTGTTCAGTAATTTTATTTTTCAGTTAAGCCTCTTCTACCTAAGTGCACTCTCTGAAATTAATGGCATATTTTTCATACAGTATCAACTTCCAGAGTGATAAGACCAATGTTTATAGTGAATACCAAGGGGTTGTATGAAGAGAGGCTCCTGTTTAAACTTACTGCTATGACAGCCAAGGTCAGCTTGGTTTGTTATTTGCCCTGTTGGAGGATCAGAATTAAAAATTGAAGAGGGGTCTCACCTGAGGGGAGAAGCGGAAAGGACAAGTGACCCAAAACTGACCAACAGGGCATTCCATCCCATCTGCCCCATGCTCAGTGTAAAAGCTGAGGGACCAAAGGGTCAGCATCTTCTTTTAATGTCTGGCATCCAAGGAGGACTCTGTCTGTCCATCTGCCTTTTATCCCAATCCATACGTTCCCAAATCCAGATACAGATCAAGTTCTCATCCATTGCCAAGTCCAGTCTGGGACTTTCCCAGTGCCTATTGGTGATGTGATTGTCCATGCTGGTTTTGTATATATTGTATATATATAATTATTTTCTTATTAATATTATTATATTTGTCTTATTACTATTTTATTGTTAATATTTCATTAAAGTAGTTTAGTTTCTTTTCAACTGATAAGTTCCTCTCATTTTTTTCTCCTTTCCAAAGGGGAGAGAAACAAAAGAGAGCATCTGCCATCTGTTTTAGTGGCCAGCTCAGCCCAAACCATGACACTTGGACAGAAGATGAAGAATTTCAAAAAGCTACAACAAAGACCCTAGTTCTTGAAGATTTAAGAGCCCAGTTTTAGTAACTGACTTTTCAAATTGTGAGTAGATGGAAATCAAGAGAGCTAATTGGGGTCTGGTTGGGGTCCTAGCAGTGAAGACCTAGCTAATTTCCTAGCTAATTGGAGGCACCAGTACAAAAGCAGATCCACTTTACTAATGATTCCATTATTTTATTTTCAGAGTATACTTACATGTATGAGTCCTTCAGAGAAAATAAAAGCTCAAATGCTGTCATGTCAAATCTGGACACCAGTATCTATCAGCCTTAATATGAAGAGAATTAATAAAGAAAGAAACTCAGCTAGCTTTATGTTACCGTAAGTTCTTGTCAAAGTAGAAGCTGGGGCTCTCCAATCTAAACTTGTCATTTTTTCCCTAGTACTTGTTACCTGATTTAGCTAAGTCTCATTAGAAGAGAAAGATCTGACCTAAAACTAGGTAAAGTTGCTGTGCATTTACCCACTAATTTCAACTGGCTGCAAGAAATTTAACCTAGAATGTATTTGGCTAAATTTGTAATTTGAAAGGGACAGAACATTAATCCTGGCGTCTCTTGGTCACATCTGATGGGTTAAGGTCAGATTTCATTCCTGAAGTTCTTTGTTTGAAATTGCAGCCTACAGCTTGCTTTTGGTAAATTGTCTTTACAAAGACTTTTTTTTTCTTGTTTTGTTCACTGTTAATTTGTTCCATCAGAAGTGGTATAGAGTTTGCTTAGTCTCATTATTGAAGTTGGTGCTGTCTTAATAACCTTTCTTACAGTTTTTCCTCAATCTTTTCCTTACAGTACAGAAAACAAATTTGCAAAGACAATGCCCCATTAATCAGATTGATTCTAAGTCATTAATGACTGTTAATTACAAAGCAAGAATAAACTAATGTACCTTCTCAGCCATTTTGTTTCCTTCCAAAGACTTCTTTACAGCCTTTTTAAAATTAGATAATTTTCAACATAAATATGTTCCATCTCATCAGAAATGTAACTTAATATAATATGTAAATGTAACTTAATTACAATATAAGATAATATGATTTAAGATCAAAGTTCCTATAAAACAATAGCATGATTTTACTACGATAAATGGTATTCCATTTATTTCCTTCTGATTTTAACATGGCATAAGCCAGATGACTGTTCACTGAAATCCAAATTGTTATTCCTGTCAGAGTCCACTTGCCCTGTATATAGAAACATTAAGACCTTTTAACTACTTGATGGGAAAAGGCAGCTTCCTTTCCCCTGCACTTTCTGAATGCAATAACATAAAATCTTTACTTCATAGCAATGTTTCATATCCCATTATTAGAAATCTGTCAAAGAAATAAGGACATGTAAGTTTGATAATGGTAAAATTGGCAAGTGAAAGCATTCCCAAATTCAGATACTATTGCTAAAGAAGGAGGAAAACAATAACTTCCACACAAATTTCTTAGAGATCTGTGTATTTATTAGAGTCCACATGGTAATGAAAATTCTAGGAAGGGTCACTGTCAAAATACTTACTAACTTCATTCAGTGTGTCAGTATGGACTCAGAGGAAACTAAATCCTCAGTCCCTCTTTTAAGAAACAGGTAACACAATTTGCATTAGCAGGCTTTTTTACTCATCTTCATTCACGTGTCCATAGTCAAACTTCAAGTCAAAGATCAGAAATCTTTTATCAGTGATATGAGCAGTCTTTATCAGAGATTTTTAATAGCACATTTTCAATCTGTCCTCACTCAGGAAAACCAAGAAAATGTAGAGAACTTCTGACTGCAGGATACTGCTGTCAATGGGGAAAGTATTACTTAACACTACAAAATATGCCAGGTTTTTAATATGATGGATGGCAAAGTAGTAGATGTTTAATGAGAGTCCTAGTTTTCTGAAAAGTAAAATAAAAAATTCTATAGGCTCTTACATCAACAAATACAAAATATCATGCAAGGATTTTAAAAAATCCAACCAACCAAACAAAACAAACTTCTGTCTTTTTTATTTTAAAACCACAGAAGAGAAAGTTGACAGGATATATGCTGTGGAAGGAAAGGAGTTATTGACTGTTAGATGCAGATCACAGAGGGAGAGAGATGAAAGAAAAATTAAATGGAGAATTTTCTCTGATAGATTGAGTAGCTGTCTACATTTTTTATATGCACAAATAAATTGTGTGTGAAAAGAAGTGGTAGTCTGAATTGCACGTTCCTGTTAGAGTGATATGTTATCTTTTGTTTTAAAATATGGCTTTCTCCTAGGGATATATTTCAAAGATTATTCAATCAAAGTTTAGTTAATGCATGGTGGCAACTGCAAACAGAGAAAAATAGGAGCAGAGAATAATAATTAAAGTATTTTGAAAAAATGCGGAGTTCAAAATAAATAAATAGAGATAACCTTAGAGGGACTGGATGGGGAATGGAGTGTGTCTGGTGTCTATTTAGCAGAGAACGTCTGTTGTAAGGACTGATGTGAGCACTGAACAGGAGGGAACTCCAGTGTGTGGCAGCGAGACAGACAAATTGCGGGCAACAGGAACTGAATTTAATTGCCGTACAGGTAACTAAAATCACATTCATCAAGAGCATGTGACAGGAGAACGGGGAGCAGCTCCAAGGAGGACGGTACCTGCATGTCTTTGCACTCTAAAGGGTGAGTCCAACATTATTTTACGCATTCCCATTCCAGTCTAAACTACAAAGAGGGAGAAGTCGACAGGAAAGTGGAAGGAAAGTAGATGCCACAAGTGTCACCGGCAACTGTTTATAGAGACAATGATATATATTTGCATTAAAACAACCCCCAAGATATATCCTTTCTGGGCAGCATGAAAGAAAACATCTGTTACAGAGAGCGCAGAGGCTTTGCATTCAGAAGATGTTCAATCTTTTATGCGCAATTTGGTCTTTTATGTATATTACGAGACGTTTATAGTGGTGCCTCACATAAACTGTGTCTCCCTTGTGGAATCTCACATTGGGGTAGGTTATTGGAAGCCAGTAGCCATTACAGTGGTAATTTGAGCTGGGACAGAGTAATGGCACCACATTACGAACCAATAATGGGATACTAATGTTTGTAGTACGCTCTTGCAGTGCATAATAATGAAGGGGAAGTATAAGTTTAAAATCCGTTCATAATTAGGTGGATGACTTTCTGATTCTGAAAAACATTGAAACTTGCCCAGAACTTCAGTGCTGACTCACATCGTTTGCAGTGTTTCTGCCTTAGGATGCACAAGTCCCTACCAAGCCGTATTTCAGTGCCTGTTTACTTTAGCTTTCATTGAATAAAGCCACCTGAGCCTCTGAGTAGCTTTTCAAATCCCTTAGATTTGCATACAGTTTTATCCCTGTAGCGCAAGTGATCTTACGCCATTTGGCAGCGCCCACTGCTGTGGTGAACACATGTCACAATTCCAGCAGAATGAGAGAGAAAGACGGAGAGGGAAATTGCTGGCATTTTGGGAGCAGTCAGCTTACTTTCCATCGGTGGCAGTAAACAAACACTTAGCTGATGAAAGTTATTTCAGTAACGGTCCTCTAATGTTTCAGGTGGCAAAGGCTGTGAACCTGCCCTGCGTGGGTCACGCTGACTACAGCTTCCACCGTGCGTGGGGAGGGCAGGGATTAAATCAACCCATCCTGTTAGACCCAGTGGGAATGGCACCCACAGGGAATGCCATGGAGGCAGCATTTTCACCTCCTGGAAGGCCTGAGTATCATGCGTTAGTCATACGTGGGGGAGGAATTGGTAAAACAAACAGACATATGGCATAATTAAGCCTGCCACGGTACTTAGACACTGGCCCAAGTTTGCTTCTGCTGCCCAATGGCATCAGTTGGAATATCTAGTCATGCAAATGGAAAGAGAAGTTGGGCTCCTTGAAGCTGAATCGCAGAATCTTTTTTTTTTTTTTTTTTTTCATTTCTATGTTTTAATAAACTTGTTTTTATTTGGCACCTTTTGTTGTTGTTGTTGTTTAAGAACAATGTTAAAGACTCCGGCGTGTGCCCTCAGGTTCAGCTGTACCAGCTTCCATAGTCTATTAAGCCAAACATCCCTGCGTATTTCTCTAATCATGTAGATGTGGTGTAAAGGGTTAGGGAACTCTGCTAACGATCTAGGAAACGCAGCAAAATCTGAAGAGCAAAGATACTGTAGACAGAATGCGTTCATCAGCCCACATCTTCAAACATCTGTGAGAGCTGATGGAGTGCTTGCCGGGCTCTCACGGCACAAAGGAGACGGGAGTTAAGAGAGGTCGGACACAGAGCAGCAGAAAGAAAACTGCCCATTAGGCATCTCTGGCTCTAAATCTTATACTGGGAACACCTTCACTCAAAATGTTATTTTAAGTCCTCCTGCTGAAACCTTTGGGTCTTCCCAGAAATGAATAGAAACAGTTTTAAAATGGTAATCTCTCTGGTCCAGGAATTATTATGATATGGTATGTATTTTCCTATTAAGATGCATTCTTTTCCTTTCAGAATATAACTTTATTATCAGCCCTTCCCCAGATTATTTACTGCTTGCTCGGAGGTCAGGTAAACCAATTCAATTTTTTAATGTCGGATCATTATTTTAGGTCATTTAATTTAGGGCAATTAAGTAAATTGTTAGAAATTCCAGCACATTCCAAGTCAATTCATTATAGTTTTATAATTCTTCTGAAGTTTAAATTTAACACTTTCCTCCTGAATTACAACTCTAATTAATTATCTTCTGTTCTATGCATCAAAAGGCCTCTTTTCCTATCTTGACCTGCTAATAAATGGCAGTATTTATTGAGAAGAATGTGCCAGAGAATGTGCCAGATTTTCATTTGCACTAAAGTTTTTCACAAGGAATTACACTGAAAGAGGTGTAATACAGGTTTACGTTTTTTGCCTCCAGTTTTAAAGACCCCTCTCTACTGATAAAATGGACAGTTATTTTGACAGTGTCTAAGTGATCTAAGATTTTGTGAAAGGCAAATGGGCAATGAATGACAAATGCCAGTTCTGGGACTTAGAACCCATTATATAGACACCATTTTCTGTTTGATACACTGTTCATACCATACAATAAAGAGATCTTTTCTCAGTCTCCCCAGGGACATGCCTAAATCTCTCCCTGTTGATAAGACTTTTTAGAGGTTCATATTTTTTCTTCTACCAGCACTATTGTTTTTAAAAGCCAGGCTTAGCAGTTACATAAATTGAAAGGTGGAGGACACTGGGAGGGGGAGGGCAAGGGGAGGATGCTGTACTGGTGGTGCAGAGAATTGAGTTATTTTGTTTTGTTTCTCTGACAAACAGGTATTTCCAGAAGCATGCTGACATATCATCATCCTCTGGACTCTTCTGGTCTATATTTTGTGGGTGCTTGTTTCCAGTCCACCGAGTTACAGCTTCATTCCTGTCCTGTATTAGTTTAAGCACATAACCTTTTTGTCCTGGATGAAATTATGATGAGCTGTTTCAAATGCAAAGAAGAGAAAACAAGCAGAGAGCAGAACTGTCCAAGGCAGGTATTTGCACAGTTTCTATTCCTTGACCTAAAAAATACAGAAGAATTACAGGAGAGTGATTACTTTTAATCAACGGCAATAGTAACATGACAGGGGCATTATTGCTGTTCTTGCATTTTTATCTTTTTTTTTTTTTTTTTTCCTTTTTTTTTAATTTAGCATTCTGGTCTTATTATTCTTCCTAAGAATACACCTACTTGAACAGCTCTTGTGTGCACAGACGATGTCAGGGACTATGGGGGCTGCCTGGGGAGCAGCAGGGCAGGACCTGGCAGCCAGAGCTGGTCCCATCACCCAAGCCAGCGAGCAGGGCAGCCCCCGTCCTGGTCAGGGGTTGGGGTTCATAAAGAAGCAGACTGGAAGCTTTGCTTACAATCCAGGCATTCCAGACACTTTTTAAACTGTAACTCATCTGCTGCCTAAGCCTCCAGGTATCTGTCCATCCATCATCACCTAACTACCCAAACACCTGCAACCGGTGTACACACCAAATGGTTACACCCCCGGGCTTGTACCCAGGAACAGTCCCCAGCTCATCCAGCAGAACATCTGGGCAGCTACATCTGCCACCTCCCAGAATGCCTTTTCTGCTCTGGATTTCTCCAAAAGCCTAATTTTTTTTTAATGAAGTGAGAGACACACCTGTCATGGTGTCGGATAGTGATGCAGGGGCTGAGCAGTTGTTCCCCATCACAGATCCATGTCCAAAATGCATCACTGCTGCAATGGGATTGGTCAAAAGGCAGCTGGTGAAGAAGAAAGCACTGTGAGCAGCTGGGTAAGGAGGGGAAAGGGATGGTTTGTGCTGGGAGGACAGTATCAGTTCAGTGAAAGTGTGGAGTAATCAGGAAGAAAGTTTTCTGGGCTGGACAAGTTTGGCAAAACTCTTCATTTCCCTTCTATTGAATTTAGCTTCCTTCTGGAGGCATGTTTCTACCCTCTGTGGTCTGCAAGGGAGAGGAAAGAAATTACAGTTTCCCATTCCGTCCTCATCACCCACCTACTGAGCAGTTGCTGCTTATTTTCATGCCCTTGACTCCAGCCTCAAGCCCTCTCATGAACTCTCCCAGATGGTACAGAGGTGCTGCTGGCTTCTCCTCAGCCTAGGAACATCCCATGTGCTGAGCACCCTGCACCTCCTTCTGCCCCTTCCAGGACTTTCCACCAGATGTAAGCCCTCTCCTCCTGCAGCTTTGTGCTGTGCAAGTCCAGAAGAAGTTGAGATCATCCCCATCACCACCTGGGCTTTGCTCAGCAAGGTGTGTCTCCAGGTGCATTTCTGTCTATACAGGTGTTGTTTAAGACTCCTCTTGAGCAGCACCTCAGTGCGGCTTGGGTGAGCGTTGTGTGGTTGATGCACACGGCTGAGTGATCTTCCGCTGCCCCCTCTGCCCTCCTCCCACTAGCTCCATCTTATTTTTATTCAAGGATAGACAAAGTTGGCTGCCGGCCCAGATTTGCAGCTGGTGTCTCTAGAAGAAAGCTTACAGAGGGGAAAAAAAAAACCACAAACCAATAAACAATATAACTGATTCCATGCTGAATCCACAGACTGTGCGGTTGGCATCATTCAGCCATGTAAGACATTGGAGACTGAGGAGGGGGTTAAGGCTACAACAACTTTGTCCTGCGGTGGGGAGAGTAGCAGTAGTCACTCTCTCTCCTCCAGTGGTGTCCAATAAATGGAGAATCCCAGGTGGGAGCAATGCTTTTAGTTACATGGCTCTGCTGTGCAGTGCAGGAGTTAGAGCCTGAAAAAGGAGGAAGGAAAAAGGAATTTGCTGATGATGGCTTACAGAGAACACACTGCTCCACTGCCAGAAAATATACCCGCTGCCAGAAATGAATAGCTCTCTCTTTCAAAAGAAATTCCCCCAAAAAGCAGCTTGTTTTTCCACCTGGATTGTATACAAAACATCAGAGCAGAAAAGGTGGAGAAAGGATGAGGACACACCTTTTCTACCATTCAGCATTGCACTTGAGTAACAATTTGCAAATGGCAAGCACTGCAACAGTTAAAGGCAGTGATGGGCCAGCAAGTTGTTTCAGAGAAGTGCCTTCCACAGAAGCTGTGCAGCCCCTTTTCAGGGTTGTCTTTGAGGACCTTTGGGTGGAATGTCCTATGCAGTCAGTGAGCAGAAATGTGCCCTTCAAGCCACCTACCCCAGTACTTCTGCCTAGGGGATGGGGTTACTTGGAGAATTCAGCTGTGTGGCATTAAACTGGGGAGAGCCTGCCTTGAACCTCTGGAAAGGTCTGGGTCTTCATTCTCAGATAGTTGAGCTTGCTCAATGTTCATTTTTTAAATAATTTAACCAGCCTTTCTAAGGAAGATGATGTTTTTCCAGCTATTACTGTTCCATGAGGTAAGAATTCATGGCTGCCATTGTTCTGCACAGCTAGATGGGATGCATTAAGGACTCAATTTTAAAGTATTAATCCTGCAATTGGATATCTCAATGGAAAAGAGCTCATTTGTACCTTCACCCAACCCTGGGGTCTTGCTTAAACATTGGGCTGGAGGACTGGGTCCTGTGAATAGCCACCCTCATCCATTTAGGGTCTTCACTGCTTAGTAACATGTGGCAAATCATGATCATGAACCAGAATGTTCAGTACAGAAATAGGTTGCACATAAGTGCTCTTTTTCCCTCTATTTTCATTTGCATGATATGATTTCTAAGTTAGTTGATCACACAGTTGATGAGCACACAATAGAGCAAAGTAATTTGATAAGTCTTAAAAATATGAAAGTGTCAAAGAGGGAGATAGGTAATTAGGAAAATTTTGTGCAGAAAAGCATGGTCTAGACACAATTTGATTTAACTCGTAACGAGTTTCATTGATTTAAAACCAAAGGCATATGAAGAGATTGTGATCTTACCCCACACCATAATAAAGTTTAAACAGAACCTTTCTGAGGAATACTAATAGGAATTACAGAGAACAACCAATCCCTTTGCATTTATGTTACATTCATTTCAAGAGCCCCAGTTCCTGTTTTGTCATTTTCAATTGTTTTGGGGCAAGAGACAAGTCTGTATGCTTAACTGTAAAGCACTAAACAAGCATCTCATGCAAAATAAATAAAAATTGAATCATGATAGGCATTCTGGGATATTAACTAATTCAGCACATGCCTACTGCATCAATAATCACTGTTACTGAACATCCTTGGGTGACTGAGGCACCAGCAGGGAAGAAGAAAAAGCAACAGCAGATCTTCAGAACTGGGAGAAAGCATTGAACAGATAATTGCATAACGTGTACTGCTTAAAACCCTGGTATTTTACCAGCTAAAAATAAAAATCCTTTAATAGTTACAGTAAAAACAAGATATGATAATTCTGGACATGGATCCTGCATAATATGGCAGTTTTGTTGAGAACTTCTGAAGTCAAGACCATGATGGGATGTGGCACACATCCAAAACCATAATTTCCAGAAGTAGCATATTGCACTTGCACCATTTTTAAGGCACGATCCATGCAATTACATCGGTGTTATCTAAGGTGGGGTATTGATGGTGTTCAGGAGATGAGGCCCATGATGGCTGCTGTGAAGTCAAGCAGGATCTCAGACCCTGAGCACCAGATAATCAATAATCTGGGGGACCCAGACCACAGCATGTCCATCATTATGCAGCTAAAGCAATCATGTAGGAACGATGAATTTAAAGTATCTAAAGATCTCACTGCTCCCCAGGTCCTTGGAGACAGCAGAAGCCCACTCAAATTACTTTCAAGCCATGGGAAAGCTTTTTTCCTCTTGTTCTTGACAAGATTTCCCTCTCTTCCCCCCATGACAGCTTCATTGTGTGTAAACCTAGAGAGGGACACAGAAGCCTTTGGAAAACTTCTGTAGATTTTCAGAAACACTGACGTACAGCTAATTTATTGAAAGCTTGTATGCATAAGAGTTCCGCTCATTTCTGTACCCCACAGAGCAGCACCATTGCTTGCCTCCTGCTGAGATGCCTATCACAGGCTTGCTCAGGCAATTGCTGTTTACCACAGTGTGAGAATGAGACAGACTCACAAGGAGTATTAAAACAAATCTCTTGTCAGACAAACTTGATAATTCCTTTCAATAAGCACTGCAGAATTAGTGGGTGAAGGGAATGGGCCAGTATAATAATTCCCAATTTCAATTTCAAGAAACCTTACTTGTAAAATTAATTCAAATTGACTTGGAGTGGAAGTAGAAAGCTGCAGTTAGAGATGATTGACAGGTCCTATTGAGATGAGCAGAAGGGCATAGGGATCACCGCAGAGATAACATAAGTTTTTCAGAAATGGAAAAAAAATAGAGTTATGTGCTCATGTCTCAGTAAATGCCACAGGGAATTAGGAATCTCTCACCCGTGTGCCTTTGAAAATCTCATATGTTTTATTTGCCATCTTCTCTAATTATCTAAGATAAAGTGGGATGTTCATGGAATTCAGTTTAAAAAAAAAAGACTCATGAGTAATTAGTAACACAGAGAAGGTAAAATGCGACTGAACTTTTGAAGAAAGTAGTCTGGTTAGAAAGAATTGAAAATCTCTGCTGTGTATGTCCAAAGGGCTGAAGTTACCAGGAGAAAGAGATGTTAAAATAAGAGAAAGTCAAGAAAAGTGACATAAGCTTGCAGTAGAAGGAAGCAGTAAAAAAGATCAGGCAATAATGAATTCTATATATGGAAACATCCTATCACAGTGCAGGAAGAGAATAACCTTTTTTTTTTTTTTCTTTTTTCTACCTCTGCCCTTCCATTACTGATGAAAACTAGAACATGTGCATTTGCAGGTATCTCTTTCCTAAAAGAGTATTGAACAGTTGGAAGAAGTTCAAGGAGAGTAGCAACACACATTTGAAAGGACAGACGTACACTTTCCTGGGAAGTTCCAGCTAATTATTCACATAAATTTAGTGGCTAATCACTAAAATTGAGCCAAAGCTACTTTCACTTCAGAGACCATTAGGACCCCACTTAATTTGTCCATGAGGACATTCAGGACAAGCACTATAAAACCTGTGAAAAAGTAACTGTTTATTTTCCCAAAGACTAGACTTAGTTCTGCGAGGTGGTGAAACCAAGCTTTCCCTTGGGGAAGGGCTCCCTGTCCCTCGCTGTCCAGAGATGGAACCATCACATGCTGTGTCCTGGAGAAGCTGGAGCTTCTAACCCTCTGGGAAGCCTCCAAATCCCCAGTGCCACGGAGGACTGTTTTTAACCCTATCTTCTTTAAGCTCATTTTTCGACCGCATGGCAGGTGTTCAATCAGTCAGCAGTCATTTCAACTGTGGATGTCAGAAGCTTACTAATATAATTTAAACCAAGGGCAGGTATAAATCAGAACAATTCAGGGCCAAAGTGTCAGTGATTGTTTTGTGCTGCATTGAATCTAATTCTGCCTTCAACAGAAAAATGACAACACATGAAGCACACAATTCACCTAAATAGGAAGAGAAACAGAAAAAAAAAAAGCTTTTCAGGGTCATTGATCGATGGTTTCTACACTTCAACCTAGGCCAAACTAGCAATCCAGTAGAGATGAGAAATATTCCATCAGCTGTTGCCTGCTATAAAAATTTACATTTACTAGGTACAGAAGAAAACAATCTTTCAGAAATGTTTCATGAGGAATCATTGGTCATATTATGAATTAATATTAAATTAATGAATTGCATGCTTGTTAAGCAGATAATAGATAAAGTTAAAGTATTTCATCATTAAATGTTGCTTTGGAATCTGGAAAGATTATTGTCTCTTTGTGATCTGCCTTTTATGTTAATTTAATTTACTTGTTACTGATGCTCATCTGTTCTGGGGTGAGTGCTTGTGAAAAATTACACTTCATTGTGATTGAAAACCTTAGCATGCTCAATACTAGAACTTCATCTAGTATGTGTATGAAAGATTATATGATCTAAAGTCTCGGAACTGATCCCATCAAGCTATTTCCACATTCCTATTTTCTGCACATTAAGTAACACTGTGAAGAAATACAGGAATTTTAAAATGTAATGCAACACAGACACATAAATTCCTGCTACCTCCACCTGGTCTGTTACTGTTTTTCACAATCCCTTGTCCTTTCTTATCATATGAGGAGAGGAGATGGCCCAGAAAGAAGAAGAGGTGTCCTTAGTGAAGGAGAAAATTCTCAAAATATTTATTCTCTTCTATTCATCATGAACTGCACTGACTCTATTTGTGCTTCTCCCCAGTGTGTCTTACACAACCTAAGGCCTGCAGCTGGGGAGTGCCAGGGCACCAGGCTCCAAACAGATGGGAGCATTAGTTGCTGTTGAGTTTCTCTTCTGGGCACCACTTGCATGTACTCAGTTTTCTCAGCACCCTGTTTCATGCTGTCATCAGCTTTGTAGAAGCAGCAGTGCGCTAAAGCCGCAGAGATCGCCGTCTTCTGCTGTGGATCTACATGTGGGATACCATGATTTGGTCCTATGGGACAGCTGTTTTCTGTGCACAGATGATCCAGCAGGACAAAACAATCCCAGCTCAGACACAGTGATGTGGGGTGTGCCTACATGAAGGCTAGCATCCTCTACAGCAGCTTGCGGTAAGCTTTACGTCTCCATGAATGGATGTACTGTGCAAGTAGCAGCTCCTACAGCTCTTACCCAGACCAGCCTTGTGCAGCCCAGCATCACCATATCTGAACTGGGATGATCGGTTCAGCTGCAGTACCAACACACAGCAGGTGTGGATGGCAAACAGGATGCTGACAGCATCAGCGGCTCATTTATGCATGAACAGTGTCTTTATGGCTCACTTAGTCAGATGACTGGAAAAGTGCTAAAGGTGTTGTGTTAGAAGCCTGACAGCCTGAGAGGGCGAGCGAGCCATGGAGTGATGTGATTTTGCCTTCCAGCTTGTGCTTTATGGCATCTCCTCGCCAGCAGAACTGAAGGTTGTTCAAACCAGCAACATTCCCAGTGTGTCCAGCTTACCCCATTGTTTTCCAGTCTGAAGTCTACAGTGTCTCTTCTGAATTTGGATAGCTGTCTTCAAGTGTGGAACAGTCAAACTCTTAATTAATAGTGATTGTATGAGTGTCCACAGCAAGAATGGTAAAGAGAAGGGTAGAGAAGAAAACATGAAACAGGTTGAAAATTACTTCTAGATAATAGATCCTGGAAAAGCATAAACTACTTGATGGCCAGTAATCTATAAGCTGAAGTAATGAAGCTATTTTTATGGTGAGCCACAGCAATGGTGTCAACCTACAAAAAGCTAAAGGTTTCTTGAGAATTCTGAGCATCCCAAAGAGCTTGGATCAGGACATGAGTCACTCACAGAGGGAACACAACATTGCCCTCTCGTTACCAAGTATACTAAATTGGGTCTTCCACCTCCAGTAGGAAGTATATTTTTGAATACAATTACTTGAACAAATACAGCATTAGCAAGTCAAATGAATTTGCATAAGCACTTTTTTTTTTAAAGGTGGCCACAAAATTATGCTTTTTATACAATTTAGCATTTGTTTAGTTGGTTCAAAGCGCATTCTAAAATTCTGTTTTAGAATTAATTTCACTTATTCTAAGACTTGTAAATTTTTATTACTGAAGAAGGCTCAGAAATATTCCTTCAGCAACAGACTAATCGGTCCACCATGTAATTCTGATCTTGAGTTCACACAGTTTAAAGGTGTAAATGTCATTGTATGGCAAAACTGCATCTCTATCGTGTGAGATCTGTTCAGTTAGAAAAATAAAGTATGTAAAAATTGGTGCACATAAGATCCATTATGAGGTCTTAAAAATAACTTTTACAGTAAATAAACATGAGCAATGATAAGAGTATTTTTGCAGCAGATTCTCATACATTACTGTTGTGAAGTATTAGCTTAATTGGGCAAATACTTGTGAAAGAAGATTTGTTTATCAGCTCCAGCTCTTTAAACTTAATCTAGAATATAGCATTCAATATTGCTGAGCATGTTAAAAATTAAGAATTAAACTTGGCTGGAAAACATAAAGAGATATGCATTCCATGTTGAATTCCCAATATGACCATAATTTAAGGGACTGTGTTGATTTAGAAAAAAAAATCTGAAAAAGAAGTAATTGTTTTCCATAAGAATTAGTTTTCTTCAAATATTCTTCATTTACATACCATATTTCTTCCTTGTATTTTATCTTTTTTATTATTATTTGTATATACTTTATGAAAACAATTATAAATTACAATTTATAATAGTAACCGCTGACTATAAATGTACTTGATCGTTAATGACACTAAATATGACATAATTATAACTGTGAAACACAACCTTATAAAATTTGAAATTAATATAAAACCATAATTGAAATACCAAAAGAAGAAATATTATTATTTACATCCATTTTTTAATTTAAGATCGACAAATGTCAGTAGTTGGAACTTTCTTTCCTTTCCAGAAAAATGTTATGTTCTAAAACCATAAACTTCATATGAAGTAGAATTTTAATGGTCTGAACAGCCCTACTGAAGTCCAATAAAAAGCACAGATGCCCATAGTAGGCTATTCCTGTGTGTAACAAAGCGAATAGCTGGAAAGAAGAGAAAAAGAAGACCAAAATGGGAAATGAAAAAGCAGCTATCATAGAAAAACTGAAGACAAAGGCGAACAATCAAATCCCCCAGCTCTTACCCCTTCTGTTTCTAATACAAAATTATCTTGTAATACCTGGAAATTTCCCACTAACCTTATCCATCTAACCGCCCACAAGCTCCTCTGTTCCACCAAGTGTCTCAGCTTCCTTCCTCCCGAATTACAGGCTGGAATCTGAAAACTGGAGATTAATAACCATATAGATAGGGTTGGAGCTGTAACTGGGTGAACTGGATGAAAAGTGTGATGGGAATTAGAGAATATGACTGAAGGGATTCTCAGGAGCCGTTGTTATCTCCCACTCTCTCTCTGACTATAACATATCACAATTTTTCACTCTGAAAGGAGGGGGATAGTGTCCACTGTGCAATTCTAAAAACAAAACACCTCATCTTAAGATGCCTGTGTGGTTGCTAAGTAACAGCAATATAATTTATCTGCCACATCACTCACATCATCCTGAACACATGGGAAGTGGTTATCATAAATCATATGCAACCCATTTACTAAGATATGTATCAAGATATTATTCTGTTCCCCTCAAGAATGACTTAAAAATGCTCTGAGAAATTTTAGCTAGTTTGTTAAAAGAAAAAAATTGTAAAGCTCATAAAAACACCAATGTATGGACAGATTAAAATGGATGGCAGGTCAAATGACCACCTAAGCATGTCTCAGGAAGTGTCCTGATTTCAGTGGAATAGAGTTAAATTATTCCTAGTAGCTGCTGTGTTTTGGAATTTGTATGAGAATAATGTCAATAACACATATTGTTTTAGTTGTTGCTATGTAATGTTTATGTTAGTCAAGGACTTTTTTAGCTTCTCATAGAAACCATAGACGGGACAGGCTGACTAAAGGAATACTCCACAGCACAGACGTCATGCTCAGTGTATAAATGGGGGTTGGCTGGGGACAGAAATCCACAATTGCTGCTTGGAACAAGCTGGACCATCAGGTGGTGGGAGCAACTTGTCTAGTATCACTTTATTTTGTATATTCTTTCACCATTTTTTTTTTTTTCCCTCTTCAGTAACTGTTCTATTTAACTCTCTTTCTCTCAGTCCATGAGTTCCCACCACCTCCTTTTCTCCCTCTTCACTCCTACACTATGGTGGGGGAGTGTGTGAGCAGCTGCCCGGTCCTAGCTGATGGCTGAAGTTAAACCACAACCAGAAGGTACACTCTGGAGTAATAACTAGGAAGGCAAAAGAAATCTCCAGACTGAATGGCCATGTTTAATGGGAAGGTTTGAGATGCTATCTGAATCTAAAAGCTAGCCTAAACAAAGGTAACAGAAATCAGCTAAGCTGTAAGCGGTGCAGTGAAGACAGATTCAAACAGCTGGAAGAAAACTGTGTGAGTTTCAAAAGCTCTAACTTTAGACTAAATAAAACAGAATTGTATCCACTGGAGGTTAGTAAATCATAGAAATAGTTAGAAATTCCATCAGGTAAAGACTAGGAAGGCAAAGATTAAAAAAGAGAAAGAACAGGAATGCTACATGTGTCTTAAAAGCAAGAAACTTGCAAAGGAAGGAATGGGTCTTTTGGACCTCAAAGAATAATGCAACCAAGAGCAGAGCTGAGAAGCCAAATGATTTCATATTGGACTGCACCACTTCAGACTAGACTGATGCTAGATGTACTCTTTCAAGTTACAAAAATGTCAAAAGATGAAAGGTTGTAGCCAACTGATTAACTGAATAAGAAAGTAACCATCTCTAGGTAGGGTAAAAAACCAAGTATGCAGCCTTTTCTTAAAGTGGCCTGTTAGAAGACTGAAAAGTAATATAGGCATTAGGAATAACCCTGGAAATTACAACACAAGAAGTTCTATTTACTTTAGCTAAACAGTTAAAACTACTATCAGGTGTAAAACATGTCTTCTGACACAGCTGAATGGTTTCTTCTGCAAAACATGCATGGGGATGAACCCTTCAAAATGTGTATGTTTGTGTGTGCATGCACAGTGATAATTTCAAGGCTGTAAGAACTCAGGAATTCTTGTGCAAACTCCAGCAGTCCTTCCCCGCCACAGCTGTCTGAACCACAGTCGTCTTCCTGATGTTGCTGTAATGAGAAAGGTACCAATTTTCCTGTATCCGCGCTGAGAAAATAGATTTGTCACATAGAGTTGACTACTCATAGAAAACTTCTCATTTGTAAATGTAGCGGTCCCTGCTGAGATATTTTAAATCTTCTATTTCTAAGCTGATTTTTGTGAATTTGTCAAATTGGAACTGCTTTTGGCTCTGCTAGTAAAACCGCTCAGGTTTTCAGTTCATTCCCCGCTGCTTCTTAGTGTAACTCTCTTCTTCTTGGAGAGTCTGGATGCTGGTTCCAACTAAATGGCGCTACCCTAAATATTTTTCACCCACTCTTGCAACATGGTTCTTGTTTTGGTTGTTTTTTTTTTCAGCAGAGTAGTTATGAAAACATTACATAAAAAGTACCAATTTGCCTGATTCTATTTTTAAAAAAGAGAGGAGATAAAGATAGCCAAGAAAATCTACCAGATGGTTCTTTTAATAAATACATTAAAGTCTCTTTTATTTTTCTCCAAGTTTAGCGACTAACAGAACAGAAACTTTCAGACCATCAAACCAGTTTTCACAATCTGCCATAAATTTGCATTTCACAGAAATAATCCTGACAAGCACTAATAGATGAACGTTGTTGGTGCAATAATAAAACAGTATAAGGCATATTTACACCATCCTTACATACAGAACACTGTACACACAAAAAAAATCACAGATCCAGAACAAATTAAATTCAACCCCTTTGACGTTTTATAAGTTTATAGGCTTGGTATCAAACAAAGAATTCTCCAAGCAACAGACAACCTCTTGTTCTTGTGTGATTTAGTTGTAACATTGTGCTCATGCAAAATAGGTATTTGCTTTATTGCATTAACATTGAAAGAACATTGGGAATTAGTTCTGAAACCAGTTCAATAGAATTTTAAACCCTGTTTCTCTTCATCCGTAGCAAGTCTGAGTCATTTTTATTGGTGACATAAAACGAGGCGTTAACCGATGATTGAGAATTTTATTCGGTAAGTTCCAAAACGATAATGAAGCTCAACAGACTACAGTTCGAAAACCATCTTTCTTGACCATGCACGCTTTTCTTTGCTATTACGAGGTGGTTTAGATGAGACGCCTTTTGTATTTTTAAAGTTTCTATCTTTTTTATATATATATTTAAAGAAACCATGTACTATCCAACATCCACTGTTCACAGAAAGAAAAAAAGCAGCAGGAATAGCTCTGGTGGCAGAGTTGGCCAGAAGGAGGACATCAGTAAGTTAGTGGCAACTTAATAAACATCAAATGCCCCAGAGATAGGTCATGAAAGAGTTGATTACTATAACCCATACTTCTGTAGGAGTTCAGACTGCCAGGGACGCTTGCGCTCTGGAAAGTAATCCGGAATGTGGATTTTTTTAAAATCTTGGATACATTTTCTCATTTCTTCCTCAACACTCAGCTTCTCACACACCTTCTTTTTGGAAAGATTCGTTTCTCTGGACTTGCTAATGAGAGTTTGAAAGAGTTCACTGTTCCTGCGTTTGTCTGGCGGTGGCATCCACTGCACCGGGGCCTTCTTAGATGGGCGATCCAATGTCAGAGTATTTGGCTGGTGGGCTGTGGATGGCTGAGTGCTGGCATTTTCTTGAGGGGTGCTGGCTTCCGAGTGGCTGTCACAGCTTGAGGTGGACAACTCGTTACAGGAAGTCCCACTTTCACTGCCCTTGTCCAAGACTTTGTCGTGCTTCCTTTCTTCGTGGTCTTGCTTGGGGGAAATGGTTCGCTGGGGGGGTCCTAATACAAAGCAGGAAAGAAAAAGTATTAAACAAACGCCGCTTTCTGCAGCAAACCCATCAGCTACCATTTAGAACAAACACAACTCAGAGTCTCAGCTGCCATAAATTGGTGGTGTTTCCTTTCAGCTGAAAGAACTATAAATACCAGACAGGTGCACAGTTTAAAGATCTGGTCTCACATGCACGTTCAGTTGTCAAAATTCTCACTCCTGAAAATGTTTATGGCAAGAATATCTTCACTGCCTGCCTAAGAATCCAGGCGATGAAACCTGCATAACGCTCCCGCATTATCTGCACTGGAAAGCCCTGCGGGCAAGATTAAATGAGCTAGTTTGCCATTACACCCCAAGAAGTTTTTTATGAGAAATCAGACTTTGTAGTATTGGGAAAATACAATTTTCGAACCCTTTGCTTAAATAAAAATATTCTGAGGTCTTCGGTTTAGTTTGGAAGCTCTAACTCACTTTCCCAGAACTGTCTACTGATATTACGCTCTGCAGATGTCAACTCTGCAGAAGCCCTAGACAGAAAAAGGAGTATTAATCCTAGAATAACAGAGATATCGTTCACTACTGACAGTCTTTAGGCTTTTTTTTTTTTTTTTCCTTTTTATCCCACAGTGATTTCACCACGCTTCTTACTGTCAAGTTATTATCCCAGACTTACCTCAGTGCAAGCTCAGAATTCAGTTCTACACCTCTTAGCGCTCAAGATGGCAGGGAAAAGAAGGTTATGAAGTTATCAGCAGAAAGGCACTCTGCAACAGCAGGGAGAGAGGTCTCATGGCCTATCAGCAGGCACCGCTCAGCGCTTCACATGCCTGAAAATCAGATCTAGGCTGGTAGTCTCTCCAGATAGCACTTTTGCTTTGAAGTCTTAAGCAGAATATGAATGTGAGAATTAGGTGGTAGCCGCTAAATCTGTACAAGCGTTTTCATTTCTGAAGCCTTTTTTCCAAAACTCCAGCTGTGAAATGAAATGATGCTATGCTGACATCATATAAACATCACGATGTTAATTTAGGACACTATCTAAAGCCCACAGAAATATCCATGGAGTTCAACAGGAGTTGGATCAGACCAAGGGCAAAATTTTCAAAGATGTTTAAACACCTAAATGAAAATGAAGCGTGGGACTTCAGTTGCAGTTGTGTGTCTGCTACAACTCCAAACAGCTTAGGTATCTAAATGTCTTACAAAAACTAGATTATCCAATCCAATATAAATTATTTTACAAAAGCTAGTACCCAAACACTGTCAGCACCACCCACTTCTGCTCCTATCAAAACTAACAGGGTATCGTGTCATACCCTGGTATGACAGCTGAACCTTGAGTTCCCAGGAGAGAGTCGCAAGGAGATTTTTGAGTCACTTAGTATTCTGTTTTTCAGAACTACAAATTAGAAATGTAATTACAATTATAAAGAATACAGGAGTAATGTGAACACTCTAGTGTCTTCTTGACAGTGCAGTTCTATGATTCAAAGGAATATGAGAAGACTGCAGTATTTTACATGACATGGAGGAAAACAAAACACAAATGCAAATAAGTAATAATCTAACCAAAGCAGCACTCAATAACTTGGTTTTTTTTTTGTTTTAGCCAGCATCCCAGGACGAAGTGTCCCAATTCTGTAGTCCATCTACAGAAACCCATGAATACACGAGATCCAAAGCTGATGATCTATCATGGCTTGCACTTACAATATTCAGAGAGAAAAACACAAATTATTTTCTACTTCACTATATTCGAGCCAAGTATTTAGTGCATGGATGCAGCAATTTTCCTCCTCCTTCTCTTCCAGAAATAAGTTCACCTTCTTAAATAGATTTACATGCCTTCCTTCTGTTGTTGTATCTGGCATTTCATTTCTTACCTCAAAACATTATATGAATATGCTAAAGCTAGTCAGCTGGCATTATGGATTTATTGTGGCTTTGCAGCACGTGATTATAAAAGTTAATCAGATAGTGATTTCAGTATTGTTACTTTGAATTTCCAAAACATGATTAACACCAACATCTAATCTAGTTTACAATCTTATCTTCTTCAAATCTAACAACACATTCTGTAAGTAAAAAACTAAAGTTTTCTGCTGGCAATACCCTGCAGTCTTCAACTATGTCTTTCTTCTCATTTTTTTTTGCTGCAACTTCATAAATCAAGAGATTATTTCTAGTTGGCCTATTTATACTTAGCTCTTTATTGGTAATCCTTGCTTCTCAAGGGCTCAAACCTGCAATGTACTAAGGATCTATTTCAAAAATGCACTGAAATACACCTTCAAGAATATAAAAAATTTCATTTCCTGCTACAAGATTATTCAAGAGCCTGACAATAGGCAGGTATTTAAATGCTTTTTTGGATCAGAGCCCCAAGGTTCAGTACCTTACAGCTCTGAGCTCTGCACGCTTCACTGAATTGCCTAAATTCACAATGTCTTTAATCCAAACACGGGTTTCTCCCACACCTCTTTAAAATTAACAAATCCTCCCTCACAAAGAATTCTTTATATGCTCCTGCACTTCTTTCTCGATAATGTGTTATTAGCAGAAGCAACAGTATTGCTAGACAGATTTTTCTCACAATATTTTCTGCCTGCTGAAAGCCCAAAGAATTTATAAATACTTAAAAAAGGATCCTCGAATGCTATTTTTTAAATTTTCACCATCAGGGCTTATCAGATAAATTTATCTATATCTCTAATTTGGAAAACATCCCCTTATTGCTCTGTATTCTGGCACATTAATTTCTGGCTGGGATCATGTGATGGGATACTGCCTCCAATGCTCCTTCTCAGTGCTTTCAGAATAACTCTGAATAGCTCAGTCTACCTGAAACTACTTATTTTTCAGAAGTGAAGAACAGTTTTTAAAAACTCCAAGAAAGTATATTTGTCCACTATGCACCTAACTCTAAAAAACTTTATGGACTGACAAACTGTCCCTCCTGCTCCCACCCTTTCTAGGATTTCCCACCTGCTGCTGGTTTTCCAACTTCTCTGGGCAGTTGCAGTAGACACTGAAATTCCCACTTCTGCCACAGCAGTTACTAGACTCCTAAGTCTAGTAGGTTTGAGATAATATCTCAGACACATTTCTCTGACCACAAAGGCATGTTACACGTTTTTTGACTGTTCTTATTCCTCATCTATGTTGTTCTCTGGACACATTTTAGCCAACATTGACTGGCAGAACTGATTGAGAAAAGAAGCAGTTTCAAGCAATTACTACAAAATATTCATGGAAAATTAGCAAGAAACTTATAAATCTAATTCTCTGCAGTAAAAATCTGCTTCTACCAATTACAACAGTCCAAACAGGAACCAGAAGAAGTTTTCTCTGGCTTCCCTGCTGAACAACAACTGGGCAACAGAGCTCCAGTCAGGAACAGAATACAACAAATGGCACAGCAAATCACCTGCTAGCCACTAACTATTGGTTGAAAACTGTAATCAAGTACTTCAGGAAGTCAAATAATGCTTATATAGGTCTAAATTGCTCGTGGATATTCATAAAGTACAATCTGAATAGCTATTTGAAGATTTCTTTAGCTCTGTCTCCTGAAACAACGAAAAATACCACACTGGAAATGTTAAAAGCAGAAAATAATGATGTTCTGTTTTTCTGTATTTCATTTTATTAAACAACACTACATCAGGCTTAAAATAAAGGAAATCTTATTCAAATCCAGTTAACCTGACTGCTCCATTTTCCCCTCTCTGTAGGTCAAATACCCTGCTTATTGTATGTGCAGCAGCAGATACACGAATTAACTTCTTCATTCAGCCACTTTAATCCTACAGTGTCTTAAAGATCATTCTTTTGATTATAAATTGGTTTATTTTTACTGCAGATGTGAAAGGAGTTGTGAACATATGCACAGATTGATGAGGTCAGCTATTTTAATAACAACTCCAACTGAAAATTTTAGCTGCGGCATACAATAGTTACAGCTGGATGTAAGACACGTAGCTAAGAGCTGAGGCTGATATAAAAGCTCTCATTTAGGAAGAGAACATAACCAACATGTTAAATGTGTTCAGTATGCAGTACCTCAAGCAGGAAAAATGGTATCTGTTAGAGGGATGCTATCTTTTACTGTTGGTTCAGAAAATATACAGTAAATGAGTGAAATTATTTAAGTGGTATTGTTATCCTTGCCAGCATTATAAAATTAAGTCTGTTTGTTGATGTAATTAAAAAATTAAAACTTGAAGAAATCCAACCAACCAAACCTAAAATCTTGAGGTTTTCTATGATAATGTAATTTTAGCGAAAACTAAGTTCTTGGGAGTATTGTTCTTCATAATTTCTTCAAATGCACTTTAAAAAAACCCAACAAGCTGGGACTACTAGGTATAGTCTATTGAATTAATAAAATAATCCAATTAAAGGTTGAGCTGACTAATTAATTAATTAAGCTCTGAGCTGATACAGTTATAAACAGAACTAACTCTTCCATAGGCCAAAAACTTTTAGCAAATATTTATATTTATTGAGAACACACCTCAAAAATGATGACACAAAACTGTTAATAAGATTATGATGTAAAAAAAANNNAAATGAGATCAGGAGGGAAATGTGGTTTTAAACAGACTGATTACAATGGAAGGCTCATAACTATGACACCAAGGAGAAGAAAAATATTAGTTTATTTTTATCTATAAAAGAAGTGATATCTAACCCAACAGTACTATTTGCAGTTTGATCAATAATTTTTGCATGTAGAATATTGGCAGTATGTGATTTGCATATGATTTTGCATGAATTGCAATTTTTTTATTAAACTATTTTGCATAGAAAAAAAAATCCTTATTTTTATAGGAGCTACACAGGACCTTCAGCCTGGTACACAGCTATGTTAAACCCCTGAATGAACTTTTCTTCTACCTACTATATCAAAATTACATTATATTCATAGTGAATATAATATAATCCTATTCTGTTTTATGACTTAATCTTTAGAATCTAAGAAAACTTAACTATAATTAATACACAATTGTAGAAAAAGTGCCCATCAAATCTCACATTATGATGGACTTGATGTATCCATCTTACGTATCTAGGGTTTTTTATTACCTTTCACCAACATTCAAAGCATTGCACCACACTAAATGCTTAGAGAGACATCAGCTGTGAAATCTGATGACAGGTTATGGCTACTGTGGGAACATTTTCATTGCCAGACATTTGAGTACTTAATATCACACTTCAATGGTAAATGATTATCTTTTATGTCTAATTTCACTTCGATTTTATTTTTAAAAAAGATTATTTTTAAGAGCTATAAAAGCATAGCTCTAAACCCCTGACATTTTCTAAGGCATATTAATGACACTTCCAGTTTTAGAAGAAAAACCTGTTTTTAGAGCCCAGATGAAGACAAGAATTCTCTCCCTGAGACCAGCAAGGAATAACAGCACTGTGGCTGTAAGTTAAAAAGAGTTTTATGGCAGGCAAATTTACAAAGGGACTTCCTGATGATCGCACTCTGTCTCTAATGCACTACAAAATCATGCTAAATCCACTGCTTGGATTTGCCAGTGAGAGCTTACGTAGTTTTTTTAAGTCCATACAGTTTGTCAAGGAAACTTTTCTAATTATTTTAGGTACTGAAATTTACATCTGACTTAGTCCTGTTGGTAGCCAGGGGAAAGGGAAGGCCATGCCCTACTTAATTTCTATTTTAAGGCTAATATGCAGGCCTACACAGAAATTAAGTGGCACATAGGCCTTAGCTGCCTATGGATGAATTTTATCCATTATGAACATCCCAAGCAAACAATACTAATAACTAAGTATACAATGTGAGAAATACCTAAGTGCTCTTAACAAGCTCTAGTCTTGACAGCTTGCCTTTATGGGAAAAATTAGAGTTCAGTGTAGAGATTTCAGCGGAACAAAACTTTGTGTGGGAGTCTTTGTGCTGTGTGGTTTCAAATGACTTCTAGTTAAAAAAATGTTCAGTTTCCAATTTGGGTCTCATCTGGTGCAAAATTTCCAGCTACTTTTTGGATTAAAAGCTTGATCCAAAGAATGCTTAGTATATAATAATGAAGTATTTTTCAGTAAGGAGGGTTGAAACTCAGTATTTCCTATTTTATTTCCTCCTTTCTGATGAGTGACGAATTGCTATGGATAGCCCAACGCTCACACTTTCATGTTCTTTGACCCAATTGAGGCTTGGCTGTAGTCAATGCAAAGTAGAATAGCTTCAATAAAATGAAGAGAATGTTCCCTTCACCTCCGATTACTTCAGGGTAACATATTCATTTGGAAGAAGTGACTTAACTTGCCTCAGGCACAAGGGAGAATTAGTATCAGGGAGGCTTTGATTTATTAATGTGCTAAGCCCTGAATTCTTAGGTAAAAGCCCAGCACTGTTGACATATCAACTTCAGTACTTTGAGCAGAACCTGAACTTTATGTGATTTAAGGAAACCAAGCAAGGCAGCTTCCAGATGAGACTGCCACAGAGAGGTCCTGCAAATCTCAGCAGGGCTTCGCTGACATGAAGAACAGCACTTAGGCTCCCCACATTTTACTAAAACAGTTTTGTAAATATGCCCTATGCTCTGGTGAAGCTTCAAATTTGTATCTACACAGCATGTAAATTGGTCTGGCTTCACTAACAAGCTGATTCTGAGCTTTGTGTTTGGGTTCAAACCTGCATTCATTTAAAAAAAAGTTTTAGACTTAAATGTTTACCCCAATCAAGTCAAAGATAACACATTCTGTGACCTTAAGTTCCATAGTACTAATTCAAAAATAATGCCTGCTCATTCTAGTGTGAATGCAAAAATAACTTTAAAAGGAAAGCAATTTAATGGTGAAAGCAGAAATAGTGAAGAAATGGTCTTTTACAGACAGGAAAAAAAATAGAAGAAAAAGTAAGAATGATTTCTCTAACTTTTCAGTACTTTATTCACAAAAAATATTATTACTGGCATCCCTGGAAAATTAATCTTTAGGTGAAGCCAAAAAATTATTGCAGATAATATTTTAGTCCCCAAATATTTGAGCATGAACATGTGAAAATATGATATTCTCAAGAATTCCTCACCATACACTAGACTTAATTGTTGTGTTTGACAGAAGATATAACCTATTACAAGAGTGAGTTCAACGAATCATTGTAGAGAAGAAATTATGAGAAATTACCAAACAAAAAAATAATTGTGGCAATTATGAGAGATGAAGGCATAATATTGATTATTCTAAAACATTTTACTACATTCAGACTTTAATTGCAAACACAATATTTCCTGTCCTCTACTGCCAAGCCCATGAGGCATCTCACGTGGCTTGATTCCAACACACAATTTCAAAGTGGGAACTGTACACTTAAGTCTTCCTGGTAATGTTGGGAGCATTAGGATTTTTAGGAACGTTTATTTGCTGTTTCACAGGTATTTCAATAGGAAGAATATGTCTGTGATTGCACTCTTGATGAAGCCTTTTATGTAAATCTCCTTACCTGCCATGGAAAGATAAAAAGACACTGTGTAGATATTGCAGCTATGTTGGGCATAGTTCCCACAGGGGAAATTACCCTTTAATAGTGTTAAGCTCGATGGTGTGTGAATGGTTATGTGGTACTTGAAGTGAATGAACCAATTCATCTTTCAGATTAGGACCACATGCCTGAAAGTGATAAGTGTTTTGTCTCAAAAGGAAAAGAAAAAATAATAACACAACATAAAAATATTTTTCTGTCACATTTACTACCACCTGATGTTAAACTACCTTCTAGAAAGGGTAGCATAGAATGAGTTAAATAAATCAATGAAGAACATTTCTTTGCTTTTTTCCAGTCAGGCTTTATTTTAAATATTAACATCTTTCGCAATATGAAAGGACTAATTAATATATAGAGAGGGAACTATTTTTGTTACTGGGAATGACAGAAGATATACAACTAAAGGTCCCATGCCCAACCCAAATTCATTAGCTACTTCACCCTAATCTTGTTTTGAACAAATAACAAAACCGTACTCCTTCCATTTGTTACTTTTCCAACTGGGTTTTGTGGAAAGCAAAACAATACTTAAGTAGGAGAGTCTCTGTGAAATCCTGACACAGACAATTTGTTGCCTTTCAGTAAAACCAGTGAAGAGTCCACAGCTTTTTATTAAATATGTTAATCTGAAAAATTTGTAGTCATTCTGAAAAGTGTCTTTTCTTGGCAGATAACCTAAAGATAATGGGAAAGATCAGTAGTTTTTCATATCCAACTGCAAAGAGAGACAAATATTGAAGAGAGCATTTTTATTTTGTAGACTTAGAGATGGCTACCGCACTGATGCTATGCTTCCATGAAGAAAATGAAACATTTGGAACAGTTAATATACCAGCTGAATCACCATCAAAAGACTGAAAGTCAGAAAATCACCAATATCCATCCACTGTGCAAAATGCATGACAGATTTTATCTCTTTCAAGTCTACATCTCTAGGTCAATACTTTACAAACAAAGATCATAGAATGGTTAGAGTTGGAAGGGACCTTAAAGATCATTGAGTTCCAACCCCCCTGCCATGGGCAGGGACATCTCCCACTGGAGCAGATTGCTCAAAGACCCATCCAGCCTGGTCTTCAACACTTCCAGGGATGGGGCTTCCACAACTATGTCAAAGATGTCAATCCTCCTAGTTATCCTTGAAGAGACCACTGTTTAGCAAACAGACTGCAAGACCTTCTGCAAAATCCCAGTAGCAAGTTTTAACAAGTCTCCAGAAGGCTCACAGCAGAAGGAATACAGCAACGTTATCTGACAAGGGCCTAACAGACAACACAAACTTCCAGGGTGCATCAGATGCTTCACATTTTGTATATAAGTTATGTGGAGAGAGGACTCACTGAAGCAGTATAGAATTTTCTTCCTGAAGGAAGCTCTGGGTAAGTCATCACATTTTCCAGTGATGGTCACATTCTGCATTAATCTCCACAAACAGCAAAGTAGTAGTTATATAGTTATATAGTATTATACTAGTTACAGTAAGACTGAGCTTCATCTTGAGATTGAAGGCACTTGGTTATTTTAGAATGAAAGTAATTTGACACAAATGCATTTTAAATGTAGAATGATTGGTTTGTTGTTTCTCCACCCGTAGAAATATTTTACCCTTGCCCCAAATCTGAAGATGTAAGCATTTAAAATCACTTTGATGCTTGAAGAAAATCTCAGAAATGAATGCATTGGTATACAAGACAAATGAGAACAAGTTTCATAAAAAGCATGCCTCTTCCATAACTTCACTTGCTACAGTAAGCAGCTCAAACTGTCTGTACATCTCCCCAACATCTGGTATATCAGCTTGTCTGTCATTTCCAAACTGTAAGTAGGTTCATACTCAGTTTTATTTGCCTTTCTTTAACTATTTTTTTTTGCAGTGGCTGTCAGTGAAGAGCTAAAATCTTTGTTCTGTCCATGAAAACTGCTTATTAGTTGTTTATTAGATGTAATATTTTCCCTTAAAAAATAGTTAATTGATATTAAACTCCACCACATTATCTTCAATTAATAATTTGGTGTCTGAAATTTAATTAGAATTATCTACAGTGATATTCTCAATTTACCACAAAATGGAGTCAGGAGAATGGCATCAAAAGCAGGACATTTTATCATATTGCTCCCTTAAGACTTCAATGCTTTTTCCCCAAACTGGTGCTGGCAGAAATTTTACTTCACTAATGCTGATCCCTGGCAAAGAGACCCAGATGCCGGGCTTCCAGCTCTCACCCTGGTCCTTGCAGATAAAAGGAAAAGTACATTCTTATTCTTTCAACTCCAGGACGCTGGGCACTATTAGAGAATCTTGGGGTCAAGGATTCAAATGGCTTTAAGTTGGTCTTTCCTATGCATTTCCTTGAATTCCCCTCTAACACAGGCTTAACTTTACAAGAAGAAAAAACCTCAAAGCTGACGACATACTTGCAATCGCTTTATAAGGGCAGAAGTAACAAAAAAGACAGACAACCACTCCATCTTCGCACTGCAGAAACACATCCCAGACGCATCTCCCTCCCAGGATTCACAGGACAAACTACAAAGGACTGCTTAACCTGTGAGTTCAGAGACTCATTGCTATTTCCTATTCCGTGTCCTCAGACTGCATTCAGAGAAAGCAGCTGTCAGGATAGGGAAGGACATTGACTTTTATATCCTTGTTTATCCTTGATATAGTCCCCGATCCTTGGGGGTCCCTCAGAGGTTGCCAGATGTTATCATGCCCCTTCCTCCCTCCCTTCCCCTTTCTTCTAAGGCTGTATTTATTTGTAAGTCATTCAAGAATTTCAGTCTGTTGTCAACCACATTGCTGGCAGCTGCCTTCTGCTTTGTAAATATTAATATTGGTTGGGGATCTGCTCAAGTGTGAAATAGTCTTTTAGCCACCAGGTCTGTGTTTGGCAAAGCCCTAATCAGAGTTTTAGGCAACGTGAAGCCGAATCTCTTTCCACCCAGATAAGCAACGCTCGTTTTCGAACCACTCACATTTTGTTTTTCCCAAATTAGTTTTAACTTCTCAGCTGTCAGATGTGGCTCCCTGTGTGGCCACATAAACGCTTGTGCCAGAACAAAAGGCACCAGAGGGATGGGGAAGAGTATTCAAGGAAGAGATTGCACTTTTCAGTGATGGCTTATGGCAATTTGAAACACACATGAAGCAATTCCTTGCCTGCTTGTGACACACACATACATTAAATATACTGACTTAACAATGACTTAATACAGTTTACTTTCCGTAAAAGTATATATGGAATGTAAAAAAAACTCTAAGACCTACTAGTCTAAGATCTCTGGCTCTTAGAAAGGTATTTCAGTGGGACTGGCCTGGTTTCACCTGGGACAATTAATTTTCTTTCTAGTGGAAGTAAAAAATAAAAAAGCAATAAAAGAGGGAAAGAATCAACCATCACCTTTGCAGCTTGCTTCCCCATTCAATTTCAGATACTAAACCAAAAATTTTCCTCCAGAATTCTTATTTCTGTTTGTCTAGTATCATCTCACATTACTTTGCTTTGTCAATTACTTTGTCAATCTCTTTAGATAAAATGTGTAATCTTTATTCCTTCCTTCCAGCTCTTTCAATTTTACAGCTTTCTTTCCTACTGGCATGCAAAGTAAATTAATGCCAATGTGAATTTACAGAATCTGTAGAGAACATGCTAGCAGAATGTTGTCAAAATACCATGCGTTGGCTGTGGCATTAGAAAAAGTCTCCCATTAAAGAAATATTTCAGACACCAGCAATCTTGGCAGGCTCACATGGTGCTTACAATAGCCCTTCAGGCAACAAGCAAGTGTGAATCAATGGGAAATGCACCCTTGAATAGAGTCTGCATTTTATTTTTGATGATGGAGAACTAGCAGCACATGATATGAGCTGTGTTAAGTGTCCACAGTGAATTATCCTAAGGGTTCAAGCATAATAGGCGCGCACTTCAGAATATACTCGGATTATATTGGTATAGTTTTATGCCTTTCCTAGCTGGTTCCTGGGCTAAAAGAAACTTCTAAACCTGCAAGAATTCTGCAGAAAAGATCAGAAATGTTTGCTGACAGCTTTGCCTAAGTAACAGTGATGGCCATCGAGGAGGTCTTCCCAAGTTCTGTGTACATAGCATGAAGTACATTTCAGACTAACATTTCAACAGCAGTGGTGCCGTTCATCTCTTTTATCATCAAGGTCTGGCATATGAAAAATAAAGTAAAACAATATGAAATTAATGGGGCATTGCATCCGAAACTATGTAACCACATACTGATAATACACTATCTTTAGATCCAAATTCTTAGATCAGCCTTATGGAACGTTCAAAGCATTTGCTCCAAGTAAATAGCTACAGAAAATATGAAAACATATGCAGAAAACTAATCTTATCTATATGGTAAAGATTTAAGTAAAATAAAAATTATTGAATCTGCAAAGGATAATGAACTGACTCTGCACGCAACATCTTGTTTTCTGAAAAAAGTGAAAAACTTTGCAAATAATTTGCTTATAAAAATATTATATATCCATACTTACGCAAACAAAGTATTATGACTGTATGACATGAACCCACAGATAAAATAACCTGAAGGTTGAATTAATTAAATGAATTCTCCTTGGGAAACAGTGAAACCACAGAGATGACAACCACAGTACAGTAAAGACAATGTGAAGGTCTTAACAGAAATCCTGAGTATTTGCAGAACAAACTGCATTTTTGGCAAGACAGAACTAACAGCATGTAAAGGACAGGACTACACCTGTTTCTATATTTAGAAATTAAAATCATACAGGAATTCATAATGACAATGTTTGAAATATTGCAAAATTTCTTCAGATGCTTCTGAGATAATACTTGAGGACAAAAGTGATGTTAAAAATCTTAAACTAACCTAAATGTTTCCTCTTCACTTAATCCTACTGAAGAAATAAAAAGGTAAATCTAAAAAGGATTTACTGGTATTACTGAGGTGGTGGTTGTTATTAATACTCGTTCTATTCCTCTTGAGTACTACATGTTCTAGTAATAGGCTGCATTGTGCATAATGTACTTGGGCTGCATCATTAATTAATGGATGACCTTTGCCCTGAACAGGTTAAAATCTAAGAACAAGACATGAAACAACAGATGGGAAGAGACAGACAGATGGGAAAGTACCAAAAAATGCAGCATTGGTCAGCATGCTAGGTTGGTTGTCTCAGATCTCCAGCTGTCTAATCTTTTGTCAAAATTTGTAACAGCAGCAGAAAACCAGAGAGTTTTAAGCAGGACTTTGAAGGATAATAACACAACAGCTTTGCAGTTGCTAGTGGTGTCTTCTCCCTCAAGTAAGAAGCAGCATCAGAGATGACATGAATGTGAGCCATAGAGAAAGTCAACGGAGTCTAGTTGGGGCTAAGAGATAACATTGCAACAGCAAATGGTAAGGGCTAGGTGAAGACAGGCAACCAAAGGCCTTGAGTGTGAAGATCAGAAATCCATGTCTGACATACAACTGAGAGATTGAATGTAGGAACTGAGAAACAAGGGTCAAAGCAACGAACTACAACACCTTAATTTTATTTTCTTTATCAACAGAAAGCAGATGCTCTGGAGGGAGATAAAGTTGTATTTTCCACAGCCAGATACCTAAAGAGATGGAAATTAAGATTACTTCTTAGAAATAAGATTTAGTTCTTCATATTTCCAAGCAGGCCCATTTAAGACTTAAAAATCCACATTGCTTTCAATGTACACAAAAGTGCCCATGAGCAATTTCCATCCAAACCCTTCTTCCCAGTGTATCCATAGCTGAAAACATTGTTTTCCAGAAGACTTTTCTGAGTCCTTGGTCAAGCAGCTACATAGGTCTACAGAGCAAGCCAGGTACTAGTTGGATTTTCCATGCTTTCCTCAACAATTCCTGTAACACCTTCTTGCCTCAACGTAGCTCTTCACAACTAACTCCTCCTACCCTCTTGCAGCAAAAATCAAGAGTCAAATGACATCAGACCTGTTTTGAGCAACTTTAGGCTTGTAAAATTATTCGTGCTGTAGAATGAATACTACATTCCTTCCTGATCCAAATTTACTTACACATGCAATGCATAATTTGTAAGCAGAGAGACCTTGCCCATAGTATTTATTTATTTTTTCCTTAGATCCCTCATCAGAAATACTTTCTGTAAGGTGACTGCTAGTTGTGCTCCACAGTGGTATTTACATATGATGTTTCACTCCCTGACCAAGTAACAAAGACTATGGATCCCAGCCCAGGTGGATTTTTACAGCATTAGAAAGGAAAAGAAAAATTCATCCTCCTCTTATTCTGAATGTTTCAGGTATATCTATCAGGAAATACAATCAATATACATAACTCAGATATTTAATCACCTTAACACAGTTTGCAATGAATAAATTATGCCCAGCTCAGACGGAAATGTGTTTGTTCAAACTCATTGTTTCTTGAAATATTAACTACACTTGCAAAGTTCTTAAATAATAAAAATGTTAAATAATGAAACATGGACTGATTTCTATTATCCTGCAAATTGAATATCAGATGAGTACAGAAGGCTATCTAAGAGGGTGACTGTGTTCCTTAGTGAAAATTTCATTTCTTACATTATTCTTTACAATTATTTTTTTACTAAAATATATCAAATCTTGAGATACTCACAGAACATGTCTTAGAAGTACTGAAACCTAGGTACTATTAACTAATATCTCGCTTAGCCCCGATGAAAGTAACAAAAACAACAAAAAAGCCCCATAAGAAAAAATATGAGAATTTTAGAGGAGAAATACACTTTTTTTTTTATACATTTCCCCACAATCCTACATACCAGTAAATTATCTGACGAATGTTTCAGTTAGGAGCTGAATGGCTTTTGTAGCTTTGAATAGTAACAAAAAGAATGAGAGCAGGAAGGAAAAATACATTAAAATTCATCTTAGGAGAGTGAACTGACACTACCATTGAAAATTTTTACAGCAAATTTCCTTTGCCAAACCTGCACAAGTGCCATTTTCTTATAAAAACCCTACCTTATAGTAAAAACATTGCACACAAAGTAATAACCTCACTCTGATTGTCACTAGTAGTTCTACCTCGGTTTGACCAAAGGCACAGTGAATAATTGTTTTACTAGTGTTTTATTATTAAAGCTCAAGCACTTTACTTTTTCTTATTTCTTTTCCCACCTTTGACCAGCTCAACAGAGGATTGACTGGATGGAACAATTACTTTGGAATATTATCACCTAAAAAAGGTCACTGACTTAGAAAAGCAGCATTTGATGCATTTTAGTAAGTGATCACTTATAAGGAATGTAATACTGTTTTGTATTAATTGGCATTTTCATTCCATTCATGTACAAGCTATCATATCTTAGCTGTACAAAAAACTGAACTGAACTGAATTTTCTTAATTCTTAACTGAATTAAGAAAAAGCTAAATGGCAGTTGATGTCAAAACACATCCTTCTTCTAATAGCCATAAGGCTTGGGACTATTTACATTTGCAGACTACAAGACTCATTTATTGGCTCATGGACATCAACATGTGCCCACAATAACAGCAGCAGTTCTGTATCTTAAAGATTCCAACAGCAGCCCAAACTAAAGCCTGATTCTGATGGGAGCTGAGACGCTCCTTTTCTGTCACCATCCAGGGCTGACAGAAAAGACCCATCGCTATGCGTAAGGACTGTCAGGGGCCAAGGATGTGACTTTAGTGACAGATTTCCAAGTGGTATCTGTACAGCTAGTAACCAGGGAAAGGGCTACGTGTGCCCTTTCTTCTCACTTTTTGCATTTCCCAAAAAGGGACTCAGGATCAAAACACTCTCTTTGTAACATTCATCGGTCTCTTGTTTCTCCTACTATTTTGATTCCCTTATAAACTAGCTTAATTTAAGCAAGCTTTACCAACAATGGGGTATCTTTCCTGCTTAGCTGTATGCCAAGCTTTCAGATAAAACAAGGCCATTACCCTGAGCAAATCCTTTCTTTTTGGTCTGAAAACATAATTTTCTTCTACTTCTCAATGTCAATATGAAAGTCAGAGTGCTTCTATCTCGGTGCCCGACTTCCCCCATCTGTGAAATGTGAGATGTTTCTTCTGTAAAATGCTTCAAGATCTACTGCTGAAAATATTATATGACAACTGAAAACTAATAATACGCTAGAATAAATCCCACAGAATTTTTACAAAATAAACTCCAAATTTATTTTGGGGTTAGAAAATAAAGCACACCTGGGGCAAGAGAAAGGACACTCAAGATCATCATCTAGGCAACAGGTTTCTCTGATGAGACAGCAGAAGAGGTCCCCCCTTTACATTCTTACTAGTATTTCTGGTCTGCTGATGCATGCTGTGCCACAGTATTGCTGTGGTTTGACAAATTTAGGAAAGCAAAGGAAATCAAAGTCCTTAGAGGAAAAGATGAATGACGATCCAGTGATTGCAACGTTGGCTCTTCCGGCTGCTTCTGGTTGACTTTGATTTTCACTCTGCAGCCAGAAGTTTATGAAATTATCCCTTCTTGATTTTTCAAAGAGCCCTTAAAGAGAGCAAACAAATGTGGAAAAGAGGAAGAAAAATGTGCTGATGTGGAGTCCTATATTCTTCGCACAGGATATTGTAACTTAACATGTAGCTCTTGTGTATGTATGTATGAATGGCAGAGCTTTAGAGCTGCCTGTATTCCAGGCAAGGTCACAGAGGGAGATGAACACTGGCAGGGAATTTTATTGACAGAACAAAAACTTAGAGACTTCCTTTGAAAGAGACTGTCTACATTAAAGAAAAAAAAAAAAAAAGAAAAAAGAAAAAAGAAAGAACAGAAATGTGTAGAGAGAGCTCTCTTTCCTGACCTGTTCTTCTGTTTCCCCACAACTGCAGCTTAGGGGCTTCATGAACTGGGAATGGTGACTGCAATATGCAGTATTTCATTATTCTAGCTGGATGTGTTCTTCATAATTATACTAACATGAAGCAAGAGGCAAAATCTTGCCTATATATTCTATATCTTCAGTAAAAGTCTTTACACTGGGTTCTTTAAACCAGTTGTGAAACATTTTCCGACACAAACGCCACCAACTGCTTCTTGTATTAAAAAAAAACCCACAAAATGAAAGACCATTCTTCACAGTAAACTTCATGGCTTCTTTGGCTTTACTTTTCAACCTTTTGCCACTGATATTTTTTGTTTATAATTTATCCTGTTCAGCAGGTGTTAGTAGTAAGAAATCAGAAAACACACGTCCTTGTAATATTCTAATCATTGTAGACAAATTGCATTCTTTAAAATATATAAGGGTCTAGAACAGAGTTGCTTCTTCTTTTGCTCAGGATGGCTTTTTGGTTTTGTTTCTTACTTTAAGACAAAAGCTTTGCCATTTTCAGGAAGTTCGATGCTTGTATTTTTATACATGTAATGACAATGGTGAAAACTATATAAGGAAAAAAAAACAATTCAAAGTTACTAAATTAATGTTTTTGGAAATTACCTCTTTTTCTTCTTAGAATTACTTTTTCTAGGAAAGAAATATTTAAATGCACGTGATTAAAGTACTTTAGCTTTGGATTAAACCCATATTCTTCACTGAAAAAAATATTTCAGCAGATTTTTCTGAACACAATCAATGCTATAAATACATCTGCCCCATCCTACACCCTATGTCTGTGACACAACCAAGCCAATAGTTCCCCAGATCACTTTTAGGATATCTGTCTGAAGCTATTTAATGTCTTTATAAGAAAGAATAAAAGGGAGAAAGGGACAAAAAAATAGGAATAATTTTAACGTGTATGGTAAAGTAATTTGAATAAGAGTATCTATGGATTATGCAGTATCTATGGATTATGCATAATGTACTAAAAATATAGACGTAGAAATACATTTCTACTAATGGCAAGACGTTATATAATATATCCATATAACATAAAAAAATGCCACTTTTTCCCTCAGCAGGTGGAGGCAGGCAATTATTTTACAATCACCATCTCCTTTGCTTCCTACTGCTATTGTCGCGCTGGATAATGAGAATTTCAGTCCTGGCACATTCATATGGGTACGTTTTTGATAGTGTGGCTCAGATTCGGAGCAGAGTTGCACGGCTGTGAATCCAGCTTCCCGTTAGCTCTGCTGATGAAGGTGCTCGGGTTTTTCACCATGCTCACAACAGGAGCTTGGCTCGGTGAGCACATCTCCTTTACTCACGTGTATGGACCTGAATATGTGCAAGAGAACCACACTCCTGTTTTCAGCAATGGTACAATGGGACCTGCAAGCTCTCAGCTCCTCTTCTTTTAGCACCTTCTAAAACCTCTTGGTTTCCAAAAACTTGGAGATGTTTCCACGGCCGTGTATTCTGTATTGGAACCATTGTGTTGCTCTCACAGGTCAGTTCTTACAGTTCCTGTATTTAGATATGTTTTATAAATAGGAAAAGATTTATCATTTTTAGATGATGAATTATTTTCTGACTTGTGGAGCAACCTCAGTAGGCGGCCCAGGCACACACAGAGGGAAAGCTAAAAGCCTGGAAAGTGGGAAAATCTGCTAGAGATTGCAAATGTTTCCAGAGTGAAGTAATAGCTGAGTCAGGTCTCCTAGGATGACATTTTGAACTTAATTGTCTAAGTTCCAGCACACATACCTAAATCTTTTTTTTTTTTTGATGTGGCTTTCAGTCTTCCCCTAAGTGGAACTAGGCATCTTTAGTTTGGAGAGGAGGAGGCTGAGGGGAGATCTCATTGCCTTCTACAGCTACCTGAAGGGAGGTTGTAGAGAGGTGGGTGTTGGCCACTTCTTTCAAGTGAATAATGACAGGACCAGAGGAAATAGTCTGAAATTGTGGCAGTGGATTAGATATTAGGAAGAATTACTTCACAGAGAGTGGTCAGGCACTGGAACGGCCTGCCCAGGGAGGTGGTGGAGTCACCACACCTGGAGGTATTTAAGAAATGTGTAGATGTGGCACTTCAGGATATGCTCTAGTGGCCAAGATTGTTGGGCTGGGTGATTTGTTCAGTGGGGTTTGGGTTTTTTGTGGGTCTGTTGTGTGTTTTTCTTTGTTTGCTTAGGTTTTTGGGATGTGTGTATGGTTGGACTTGATCTCAGAGGTCCCTTCCAACCACGAAAATTCTGTCAAAATTCTGTGATATTTGCTACTCTCTTGTCATGTAATCAATGAAAAATTTCAAGGTCCTGGCCCACATCCACCATGTTTCTTTGATAAAGACTTTGCTAAGCACACGGAACATTTTAGTTTAACAAAAACAAGCAAAGGCTTATGGCTGGGAACTGAATGTGTGAAAAAGGTTTGGAAATGGTAGTACATGCAGTAGCTAACCAGAGACAAAGTTAACAAAAGTAATATGGGATGAAATCCATCACACAATCCTTCTCTTAACTGGAACATAAGGATCCACAAGAATGCACTGTTCTCCTTACCCATCCTGCCTGCCACTGCAGGTTCTTGACATCACTTGCTGTATGTTCAACCCTGCTTTGAAGCATCCCTGTAGGAAAGATAGACTCCTGCCTCCCACAAAAAGGTCCACTTCTGCGCTTGCCATGCAGGTGGCAGGGAGGGACATCCTGCTCAGCATCTTCAACATGTGGCTGGATGCCCTCACACTTGCCCAGCCTAGGTGCGGTGACAGGGTCACCCAAGGCGAGAGCCCTCTCAGGGGAGAGATGGGAGCTAATGGTCCCTAAGGAGGAGCATCGGTGCTGACCTTCACACCTGTTTTCCACTCATTTCAGCTGAGGATCACAAGCTAGACAGCCGTTTCAATTATGTCTATTGTTTAAAAAAATAAATGGAACGCTTGCATCAAGGGACACCCTGAGAATGGGTTCAATTTAGAGAAGCAAATATTGCCTGACGTGCACAGTTTCAGACGTAAGAAACAGCGATAGTCACTGAATGGCAGTCTGAAGCATTAAACTAACCCCCTCTGTGAGCAGCATGTCTTTTCAGGATTAACAATTTATGAAGTTAATGCACATCTAAGTATGCAGCTGTCCTTTTCTATTTTTAATAACCAAAAAGAAAATGTCACCAAGTAAAGGGGAAAAAAGCTCCTTCTCAGTTGGGACTGTATATACAACAGTGGCAACATTATTCTCTGTGCTGCAAAATGGTACTAACTAGTTTTGTCATGGAGCTTAAAAATACAAGATAAACCTAAAAATTTAAACTCTCTTCATTCTTCCTGTATGCTATTATTAAAGTGAAATTATTATAATTGTCATTGAAAATGAATCTGATCTCACATGCGTGGCTTGGTATAAGCAAGAACTAACCAAAGCTACTTAAGATATTCCAGGATTCCACTGAATTTTCCTACTGTTTAACACAAGAATGAATACAAATAATCCTTTACTTTCCTTGGGCATCTAAGTGTGAAGAATCCTTAAGGGCTTTGCAAAATTACATACACAAACGAAAAACTTTCAGTATTTAAATGCAGTAGTCCTCTGAGTGGGCTTTGTGTAAATATGTATTTTTTTCTGCTTGCTTTCTTGGACTTTGGTGATGGGTGGGCTATAAATACTTCGTTGGAAACAGGACCTGCAGCTGCAGAATTCTGAGCAATAAATATATTGCTAAGCCATCAGTATATAACTTCTCACTTCAGCGATGACCTGCAAAAAGCCAGACAAGAAGAGGACTGATACAGGAATACAAAGGTAGCTACAGACTTGAATACATGGGAGGTGAAGATGCACTGAAATTGAACTGTTGAGCTAGAGAAAAGCAGTAAGTGTTTTTTGTTAGGAATCATTCTTGAGAGGAGTTTAGTTTAACACGTGTAGTAATGACCTCTGCACAGCAGCATGCTGCTATAATCAGCTGTTGACACAAAGCTGTTAAGAGAGAAGGAAAAGGAATATCATACCAAAGAAATGAAGTGATGCTGAGGACCTAAATGACGGAAATGGGACATTTGATTGCCTCAAGGAAGCCTAGAGAAGAGATGGGGAGGGACTTTTTATTGGGGAGTGTAGTGATAGAACAAGGGGTAGTGGTTTTAAACTGAAAAAGAGGAGATTGAGATTAGATATTAGAAGAAATTTTTTACTGTGAGGGTAGTGAGACCCTGGAACAGGTTGCCCAGAGAATCTGTGGATGTCCCATCCCTGGAAGTGGGATCAGACCAGGCTGGATGGGGCTCTGAGCAACCTGCTCCAGTGGGAAATGTCCCTGCCCATGGCAGGGGGGTTGGGACTGGGTGATCTTTAAGGTCCCTTCCAACTCCAACCATTCTACAAAATGTAAAAAATACATCTTGGACACTGTTAACAAGAATTTCTTCTTTAACTATCTAAGTGGAAATAGAAAGAGAGGAAAGAATTGCTTGTGCTACTTGATCACAGTTCCTCTGAACAAAGTAATACAGTCATTAAAGAAAAAGTTGTATGCGATTCCAGAACATGACAAGTGAGGCATACCCAGAAGGAAATAATGTACTGCTCTGCAAGATAAAGGTAAGACCTGACCCAGAATATTGTGTTTAATTATAACTTCCCACACTTACGAAAGACAATTTCAAACTAAAGAAAGCACTTCTAGCCTTTTTTGTTCTTTTCTTTAAATTATTTTTTATATTTTTTTTATTTGAAAGCCCAAAGAAGAAAAAGCAATGCAAACAGAAATGACAGTGTTGGTACAAAAATAAGTTGATTTTAACCAATTATGAATTCAGAAGCTTTTTAACAAGCAAAACCACAAGGTTTTGCATTTTGATAAGTTTATAAACAGGATTATGCGTGGTTGCTTGTGATAGTACAAATTCAGTAAGCTGGGAATTGTCTTCCAGGCACATCTATAATGAGACTCCCAAATCAGCTACAGCTTTAGGGTGGATCTGCCTTGATAATTTCCTTGTAGGTACTTCTCAAAGGTTTTTGATAAATAAGAGGCGGTGATCTTTAAAAAAAACCACAAAAAAAAAAAAACCAAAACAAACCAAAAAAACCCAAACAAAACCAGGTTTTCCTTGAATCGCTTATGCTGTGGGCTACCAATTTTTTTCCTGGGAATTGCACATCTAGCAGCTTTTCTCACCTTTTCCACCCCCAGGACACTCAGTAAGGGAACCAAACAGAAGCAATCTTTCCTCCTTTCTCCCAGCCTACGTCTAAGAGCTTCAGCGAACCAGCTTAAGGTCAAACAAACACAAATGCATTCTCTTACGCCTCACAATGAAGCTGGGCAGTTACACACAAAATAATTTTTATAAATCCTGCATTCTGCTCAGAAAAACAAAGTAACAAAAGAAAAAAAAAAAACCAGGAAAAAAAATCCCTACCCAACAGGTCTTCCTGAGAATTTTCTCTGCAATTGGCAGTAGCAGATGTATTATATGTGTGATGATGCAGTCGGTACAGCTTGTGGGAGCAATACAGTGTGCCATCCCTGTCAAAAAGGGGCTACAAAATATTTGGAAGCCAGAGGAGAATAAAAATCGAAACCCAGGATGGAAAAAAAGTTTTCACAGGTCATACTTCATACTGATAGGACACAGTGTGAGATGGCCTGAGAAGAGCTGATGGATTCAACCAACTTTTATTTTCTATTTAAAACTCCATGTGCTGCTCTCAATCTTCTGGAAAGTGTCTTAATGTCTCTGTTTGGGTGTAACCATAGGGGGTCCACCTTTCAGTTCAACCCTGTCACCGTAATTGGCATGTATTCTATGTGCTGTGGATTTCATAAGACTTCCTCGCTTCCATGGCTGTTAGTCTCAGCACTCGCAACTTTATGTTTCTTCCTCCCACACTCTAATTTCTTTAGCACAGGGCAGGCAGTGGAGCATGATGTTTATGCTGCTATCTCCGCTGCTGTTGCTACTTCAACTAATGCATCTGTGATACAAGTCGTTAAATCATCATGAGAATAATAACACATTATGAAGCAGGCTACTTTATTATATAAGAACTATTCAGTAACGGTATTTTTAAAATACAGTTAATTTCTCATCATCATTACAATCTGCGTAGAGCGGGCTGTAAGTCTAGAACAAAATTAAATAATTTTATTCTAGTGTCATTAGGGCTTGGATTTATAAAGTAAATTCATAAACACATATGAAAGCCTTCCTTTGAGTTCAGTAAGGTAACTCTTTTGGGGTTATATTAATAACCTGTATATTTGCTTAGGTAATCTTAATTAGGTATCAGTTACTCTAGCAAAAAATAGTGTAATGTCAACAAGTCAAAAAATAGTCAAACGTGTAACTTGTCAACTTGGGCAAAATGTAACATACTTTTATTCCTCGAAGATCTCAGCAGCAACTGAGTAGAATACAATATTCACTGTCACTGGACCCTAAAAATATGTGTTTATTGGAGAGGAACCTGAAAAGATTCTTCCATGTTCACCCTGAAAACCCTGAAGCCTTCTTCCATGTTCATCCTGAAGCCAAAGCAATTTATCCCTTCTTTGTATGACAGATACCAGCATACATCAACACAAGTGGTCATCTACAGGGGCAGAATTCTAGGGACATATAGAAGGAACAAGGCCAGACATCTGGTGGTAGATCATGGTGGGGGGGGATGGGGAGGTGGGCAGAAAATGTAAAACTTCCTAAAACTCTTTCTTGTTCCCTATGCACCTCTTGAAGAGATTACTGCCCCCTGAAACAGTAAAGAAAATAATGTGCTGGAACTTCAGCTCCCTCAGATCACAGCCCAACAATCAACTTATTAATAAAAAACAATTTCAGTGTTGGTTTAAAGTAATTATCACTAATAAATATCTTTTTTTTTTTTATTCCATCATCATACATCAGAGATGTCCCTTGTATAACTGAGATACCACATATTTCTAATGTAAACATACCCTCTATTTTTTAGAGGCTCTTTTGCTCAATAATCCTGCAGTCCATAGACCACAACCCTTATGAGCAAGTCTCCTGTTACACAGAAAACACTTTAACCTCTAACAGAATATATTTAATACAGTGGCTTCACATTCTCTGTAATTTCATCATTAATACTTACTGAAAATTAAGAGAAAATGTAGACAGGTGTAAATTAGCACAACAGTATGTGTGAATAAAACCCACTCAGATAAATGCAAGGCATTGTATATTATTGAAAGATTTTCTTAAGATTAGCTATTATGACTTGTATGGGATGATAAAAAGCAGATAGTGCCTACATAAAATCATTCAATTTTACTGATATCAGTTCTGTTATAGCTGTTTGTTGCAGAAATCCATTTGGACTTATTTTTCTTTTTCAAATTTTTATGTAGCCCAGTCCCACTTTTGCTAGTCTGCACAGGCATTTCAGTGTTTTCATCTTATAACCTAAACCAGTGAAATACAACGCAATCTTTGGATTGTAGCATGAGCTTGAATTGTGCAAAGGAAAACTCTACAGAAAAATACATGCTAGTAAATATAAGAAAACTCAGCTACTGGTCAAGGATTGTCCAGAGTGTATTACTGCTAGCAGTCTCCTTTGAAGTTATACTCACTGTGAGCAAGCCCTTTTCCAGACTACGTTTGGACATAGGTTTGAGTCATAGCATGGGTCAGGGTCTGTTCCCACAAAGTTGGCTGCACATGACCATGGTGGTTTTGGATGAAGAAACTTTGGTGTATAAATGGAGACTTTTGATCCCAGGCACAGCTCTTATTTTATTATTTTTTTTTTAGTTGGTACTATGCACACTGTCCAGATGTCAAAAATTGACTGGAAAAGCACTCTCTTTTGCTTAGCTTTCTTCCATTCCTTTTCTCAGAGCCTCAGAAATACCTCAAAACCATACCATGTAAATGGTGCTGTACTAGCACATCTGCCCATGTCTGCTTTGATGCTGTTTTTCTCTACTGACCAGCTCCAGAGACAGTCAGCAGGCATTAAGTAACCCCACAGCAGCTCTGATATAACCACTGCTTTGGGTTAAGCTTCCCACAACACTCCCTCATGACTTTAACACTCCAGCGTGCCACATACTCACTCTTCTGAAGTCTGAAGAAGTTGCCCTACCCCCATCCCTGGGAAGTGTTCAAGGCCAGGCTGGATGGGGCTTTGAGCAACCTGGACTAGTGGGAGGTGTCCCTGCCCATGGCAGGGGGATTGGAAGTCGATGACCTTTAAGGTCCCTTCCAACTCTAACCATTCTACGATTCTAATTAAGACACTCTACATGACAAATGAGGGGATAGTCTTTTCTGCAGCGCTATCTCCAAATGAAGCAAGTGGGCACCACAGTTTAGCAAGATCTTGCAGCTGAAATCATTAGAAGCTTCTTGGTGCAAAATGGTTTGGAAAAAAAGAAAGCAATTCTAGCATGAAAGAAGATTTGCATACAGGAGCTTAATTTGTCAAACTGTGGGATGTATTTTGGAAAGACAGAAAATACAGGTGGAGACGGCTATTTAAGATAATTATGCCTTCCAATTACATACATCTTCATGCCCTGTATACTTATCTTCTGACGCATAAAGCTTCTGTTTTCCAAATAAAAAACCTCAACGCCTTAATTGAAAACAAATACATTGGAAAACAGAGGAAGAAACATTTCCTAATCCTGTAAGGTAAAATGATAAAAAGGCAGCCAACAGGATAATAAGATAAGGAATATGGTCTAATTGGTGATAAAATGTCAATATTCCAATAGATGTATACAAGCGGTCCACTAGTTTTAATTAGGTTCTCTCAGCAAGCAATAAATCACTTATAAGACAAATTGAAAAGGAAATCAGATGACTGCTGTGAAACACTCATGGGTTGGTTTACCAAAGCTAATCTTTGCGTAAATTAAGAACTAGCACAGACATGTTAAACACAGGATTTGTGAAAAAAAAAAGACCAATGTCTAATATTAGCACAGGATTAAGAGATTACACATGAAAATCTAAAGGCACTGTTGATCTGGTCAGGTTTTAATTATGATCTCATTTATTGATATCATAAAGCAGTATTAGGAAAGATTCAAACGAAGGGAATCACTAGACTGGAAAACGGGGCTGCTTACGCACGGCCCCAGTCCAGAAGCTGATAACAATTAGTGAGCAGCTCGTGGATGCTGAAGCTTTACCCTGCATTCAGCAGGGCTCTGCGTAGCTGCCTCCCCACACACCATCAACTGGATTGAAACCCATCGTTCACAGGGCATGGGTGGGAAATGAAATGGAAATGAACCGGCGGCCTCATTTGCAGAATCAGGGCAGAAGAGCAACAAGTGCAACACGCACTGGCTGAACACACAAAACCAAGCAGACAGAAGGGACACGGCTATGAGAAAATAAAAGCAGTATTTCCTGGATCACAGCAACACGGACGAGTGAAAGGCCCATGGACCTTCATACATCTCTCTCCATTCAAATTCTGCTTTTAGGTTGAGATCAATGACGGGATTTTGTATTTCCATTGCTCTTCTCAGCTCTTTATTAAGATGATGTTTGAAACAGAGCATGGGACAGTTTAAAAAGCTTTAAAAGCAAATGAAACACAGGTCACACAGAAGCAAAGAAAGGGGAGCTTTTGTGTTACTGTTTGGTGGAAGACAAGGCACGATAGAAATAAGAGGATACAAGAAAACACAGCTTCTGATCAAATCTGAAAATACCAACTGACTGTTTTAATACTTTTTTTTTCCAAACTAATCACAATAGTTACCATTTCTACTCTATTTGAAATGGATCTGGTGAAACTAGGGTAGGAAAGAACTGACACAGAGTGCCATTTCCCACAAGCTAGACCTGCTCTAGTCATGTGCAAAGCACAATAAATAGTCTTCATTTGTTCAAAAGTGATGCCATGATAATTTGCATTAAGCACTGAGACAGGCATTTAATTTTCATGTTATATATAGGATGCAACTGGTGAGAGAGGGAGGTTGAAGAGAAGTTTCTGGGTTTCTTTGGCTTTCAGGAAAAAGTTTATTTACATTTTTGGTCCTAATCTGCCCTCTGTGAAATTAGAGGGAAGAGGAGGAGAGGAAAAGTTCTACAAATGTTTGTGCATTTAACTATTACTTTGTGTATGCCTTCTTTTAACTGCACATTAATATTCTATAAAATTAGCTCACTGGTAAAAGTTCTATCTGGAACAGTGATTAGCAGTGAATAATGGAAAAAAGCAAGAGCAAATAAGCTTTCCATTTGTGATCTTGTAAACTCCCAATTTGCGTCTCTCTGTATGAGACTGCCTTAATGTCAAATCAAAAATATTTAAAACTGAAGGTTAATAACCCATCTCTATCAACTTTCTTTAGCTGCTGTAAAATTAAGTTGAATATTTTCCTTTTTAATAGTTGTGCTTGATGACTGCATAAAGTCAATTGAGGAAGAGAAACTGTGTACTCTTCTTTTAAAATAATTAACTGATTTTCATCTGTTTCCTGCAAACACCACGTCTCTCTCTGTTGGATGCCAGTGTGATTTCCTCTGTGAAACCCTGACCTCTCAAAAGAAGTCATATTTACCAAGGAAAATGTGGTCCTGGAGAGTTCAGTATAGACATGGATTGGGTATCCCATACATTGAGCTGGTCTGGACTCTTAACTCCATGCTTTACATAGTATATCCTCTGGCTGCTCAGAAGAACAGGCTCCTGGGGCTGCTGTTTTTCAAGATGTGGCAGACTGCACATAGGGAGTCCTGTATTTCAAACCCAGAAAGTCAAAACCACACGGAACACTGTCTACAACGCTACATTAAGAGTAAAAGTAGTGATTAATGCAATGTGCTCCACACAGGAATACAGATTTATTTTGTTAGCTTCTGTACAAAGCTCCTTCACCCTTGTAACAACCACTGGCTCTGTGTTACGCTGACGTTTGAGACTATCCAAGTTACTGACAGCTAACACGTTACACCCAGAATTATCTATGGCATATTTTCAGTGCTACACCTGAGCACCAGGGCAGTGCTACCATGCATCGAGTGTATTGCTTCTGGCATCGGACAAGCTTCACCAGCACTTGCCTGGAGATGTGCTCCACTGCACTGTGTAGACCTGTCCTATGGGAGGGAAAGAGTGTCTGAGCTCCACTGTGCCTTATGCAGCTCATTCATCTTCATTTTCTTTTTATTAATTTGGAGATTTCCTTTATAATTTCCGTTTACAGATATGGAAGTGTGTCCATGCAACCTCTGCATGGTTAATAAGTTTTATACGCATTACTATTGTGTCAGCAACCAGGGAGTCCACACAGGGGGTTAAAATCTACTCAATGATTACCTTGGTACTGTGCAGTTTTTTGGAAGACTGGAGCTTGTCACCTGGCACTTTCTGATAAACAAGGTCTGCTAAACTTCTATTTTTCAGTAAGTTTCTGGGTAAAGGTGGTGCTTTTTCTTATTGGATAAATATATGGGAAAGGTTTAAATCTCCACCAAAGTTTATTTGATGGACTTTTATATTATTACCTTTAAGAAAGTAATTTAGATGTTGAGCGTAGATTTCTGGCAGTATTTAAGCAATTAGCTATTCAAATTATTCAGTGAAACAACTCAGAAAATTCTTTAGTTAGGATCTGCAACACACACATGCAGCCACTTCCTTAGACTCACTTAGAACACATACAAAGATAGGATATTTGTGGTATTAATCTGAGGATTTAATTAGTTTGATTATCTAATTCCAGTCCAGTGGAGAATAAGTTGCTGATTTGACCTTGCTGCGACAGAATGCTTTATGTTTGCTCAGTTTAAAATTATGTACAGTAGCCTAGGTTTGGATATGTCTTTTCATAAGTGTTCTAAGTTCCTACTAATACTGTCACATTTTGTGAAATAAAGATTTTGGTCTATAAGTTTTGAGGGATAAAAGAACATTAAATTCTCACCTAAATCAGTCTTTGGTTCTAGCAAAAATCTTGCCCTGTACTTTTCTTGACAAAGTTACAGAACAAGAATGAAGTAGAATTTGATGCTTGCAAACCATTCAGAAAATTAATTAAATATATTAATCATTACAAATTATTTGTGTAGTGAGAATTGACTATTTCAGGGAGAATTTGGCATTTAAATTCTCTTTCAAGCTGTTTATGTAGAAGAAAAAAATGAAAACAAAGAGCACCATTAGATCTGATCAATACATGACAGAGTAACCCAGCTGACAAAGCACTTTGGTCATGGTTACTGAAAATTGCTCATACATTTCCATTGATGCATATATTGAGTCTTTTAATAAGCATAGAAACTACCTCAAAAAAAAAAAGCTTATTTGGTGTTTTATGAAAGTGAGTCTGTATTCAGACAATGAACAGCATATACCACCCAAAACACCTCCAGTTGTACCTCTGAAGCATTTGCTGGCAATGGAAGAAAAGCTATTTAGGCTACAAAAATGAGTGGACTGAATATAAGGTGTGCCTGTATGATTCAGAACTCTTTAGCTAACCCTTAGAAGTTACCTTCATAATCCTCAGCAAGACTGAAGTAAATTTACAGGACTGCTGAGGCTGAAAGGGACCTCTGGGGATCACCTAGTCCAAAGTCCCGCTCAAAGCAACATCAACTACACCAGGTTGTCCAGGGTCACGTCCAGTCAGGCTTTAGTATCTCCCAGGATGGAGACTCCACAACCTCTCTTGAGCAAGCTGTGCCGGTGTTCAACCATCCCCACTTTTACCTGTGCATCCAGAATATCACGCTGGCAGGAAACTATAGATCTCCTGAATTAAGCAGTAAAGATACAAGGGCACTACTTCTCTCACTCAGAACAGGACTAATAAAATACTATGCAAACTATTTTTTATAATTGATAAATAATTTTGAATTACATCTTCTCTACGGATCGTTATGGAGAGAACCATGCAGAAAAACAGAAGGGACTCAAGAAATAGCTGCCAAAATCGCCCAGGTACCACCTGGAATACGTGATCCTTGTTAATGCCTGCCCATCACCTTCTGGATCAGAATGTGGCCTACTGAAATTCTTTTATAAAAGGGGCTGCCTTGCTGTGAGAAGAGAGTGCACCCTCTCCCTTCATCAGGACTGTTCTTTTGAATGGGGTAGTGAAAAATACCTTTTCTTCACTGCATTTGCATAGGTTACATCAACAACAGCACTCGGTTGAATGCCTAGTACACTTAGGGACCATCTTCCGGAGTAGCTCTAAACATCGTATTCTCCACAATCTGCTCACCTTCTGCTCAGAGGATGCCTCAGGAGAAGATGAGCACGTGCCCACAAGCCAACGTAGTAAGGCAAGGCTTACAGGCTTGTAGTGGTTTCTACAGGCTTGACATGAAAATCAGTGGCGTACACTGGTTTCCAGTCAGTATTAAGGCCACCCTTAGCAGACAGCATGCACACAGATACAAAACCTTTCTATTTCCAGTGCAGAAGCTGAACCCGAAGCTGGCATTAATGTAAGAGCTGGGATGGGGGAGAGAAGGAAGAGGTTTCTAGACAACTTCCTCATGGATATTCATGACAGAGGAGGACACCAAAGTAGCTGCTGCTTACCATTTGTCAGGTCACTGGCAATTCATCAAAATTTACGAACCAGGTAAATTAGCTTTGGGGAGAGCAGGGAGGAGCAGATTAGTCTAGTCTCCATTTCTAGTAGAGAATATGAGAAAGGGCAGGAGACACAGGAGTGTCCTAATAGGTTATTACATTATTTATTTCAAGAAACTTACTATACTGTCACAGTTACTGCGTTTGCTTCAAAGCTTTCTATTCTTCTATCAGTGTACTCCCTATCACCTCTGCTTTCCTTAACCATTCTTTCAGATAAAGAAGTAAAAGGTTTTGATATTTCTAAAAAGGAAAGGAAAATTTCTGTCAAATTGTCAATTCTGTCAAAATATGAAACCATTCTTAACAGCCATTACTGATAAATACAGAGATGAGGAATAGTGTGTGTGTGTGGACAGCCCTGTACTTAGCATTATTTCTTTCAAAATAGTATGTATTGCTCTAACCCTACCTGTGTTCATGAAAATAAAAAGTGCCAGAAAAGATACTTCAGAAAAGAGTTCAAAGTGTCCCTGGTTTAGGGATATAGCTATCCTATTTTTTCTCTCTGTGGTACCCATGTGTTGCTGCATCACTGCCTATATGGCATCACTACTGTACTGTAGAGAAAAGTGTTTTATTTACTAATAGAGGAACATGGGAGATAAACATCTCCCATGAGATAAACATAGAAAATGGAAAATAAGTGACTCTGAGTTCAGTACCTGTTAGAAGTATTTTGATTGTTACACATAACAGTTCATTTCTTTTATTCATCAACTGTTCATCTAAATAATATGAATGAGTATGTTCTAATAAAACTAAATTTAATACCTATAAATATTCAGAAGGAAAAATGCTTTTCCTTTGGGGCACAAAGTCATTCATTTGTTCTACCTAACTAGTATCTGCATCCAGACAAATTCCATGATGAGAAATTTATATTCTCCATGCATGGTATAAAGTTTGTAATTTGTGACTGAACACTATCTTTTGCAGATGTGAGACATCGATTTCCCGGTACTGATCCTTCTATAAGAAACTGATTAATTCTGAAGGTTAGTATTTTATGAAGTTCTGAAGCTTTTAAAGCTTAAAGAATTTTTTAATAAAAAATTACAGGGTACAGGAAGCCTGAAGGAGTTTTTTTAGGCTGGATGACATGAAGTAGGCTGTAGACCGTGACTTCAAAGTTCTATGTACAAGGTACAGGCTAATATTTTGAAATATTTGAGGTTTGCTTTTTATGCTTCCAATTTTTAAAACATTTTGAGTTATACAACCATATATGAATACTAAAAGGCTGATAGCTATACCCTTTGATGATAAATCAGTATACTTTGCAGATATTTTCATTTAATCTGTTAATCAAATACAAACTTATAAAAGTCTCAATATCTTGTGTCCTTTTAAATAAATGACAAAACATTAAGAATAAGTACAAACACAATATATAGATATAGGTGCATTTTTCTAGATGTAATAGACTGAACTCTATAGAGAGAGTTACAAGTGCAAAGAGCAAAAAGACTAATGAGAAAATAGTTTTATGGAATCATAGAATCATTTAGGTTGGAAAAGACCCTTAAGTTCATTGAGTCCAACCATCAACCTGACACTGCCAGAACCACTTAAGCTTGTCCCTCAGCACCACATCTACCTGTCTTTTAAATACCTCCAAGGTGGAGTAGCACTTCCCTGGGCAGTTTGGCCCAACACTTAACAAGCTTTTCTGTGAACAAATTTTTCCTAATATCTAATATGAACCTCCCCTGGCACAACTTGAGGCCATTTCCTTTTGTCCTATCACCTCTGATTTGGAAGGAGAGACAGGTCCCAGCTCCCTACAACACCCTTTCAGGTAGTTGTAGAGAGCAATTAGGAACTTGTAGAGTTGCAGAGAGTTGTAGAGAGAAGCTGTGGATGCCCCATCCCTGGAAGTATTTAAGGCCAGGCTGGATGGGGCTTTGAGCAACCTGCTCTAGTGGGAAGTATCCCTGCCCATGCCAGGGGGGGTTGGAATTGATCTTAAATGATCTTTAAGGTCCCTTCCAAGTCTAAACATTCTATGATTCTAACCCCGGCTCCCTTACTGCTCCTCATGAGACTTGTGCCCTTCACCTCTCACTAACTTTGTTGCTCTTCTTTGGATACAGAAAATATTTAAATTTCTTCTTGAAGGAAGGTGGCTATTTACTGAACACCTCCCAGTTTACAGAGATTACCCCAGTGATTATATATCGAAGGAGTTAAAGGACCTGTCAGCACTCTGACTTTCAGGACCTCAATCCAAATGTTAACAACTAGTGCAGAATAAACACTGCAAAATGAACACTGATTTGGTGAAATGGGTGCTTATTTCCACCTTACTAATTATACATAGACAGGCTAACTGGGTCATTATTAACTCAATTGTGTGGAGAAGCGTGACCTGGAGTTTTTGCTGTGAATAAACTCCTTTGACTACCAGAAGTCAAACAGTTACAAGTTTTGCTATATAAACAAAATTTTACAGGCTATTTTCTCGCCTGTACATCTGAAACATCCTAACCTTTGAAACGTGAAAATGTAATACAAAAAGATTGCTTACAGATAATTACAGAAAAGTAATTCTGTTTATTGAGCCAGATGCCACCCTTCCCAACTGTGATGGGTAGAGCAATACTGCACAGGCAGTCCTTACATCCCTGATGCTGTCTGTTTACTTAAAAAACTTCTGAACCAAATAAGTAAGAAATCTCCAGCCCCCCAGTGGAGAGCAAGAAAAAATGATACGCCAAAAAGATGTGCTAAACCTTTCTTTCTTTTTTTTTTTTTTTTTTTAATTTCAAATAACACTTAATAATACGAATAACTAAATCTCCTCTAAGGTATCGATAAACTGTCTGATAATAGAAACTTACAGAAAGAATCTGAGTTAACTTACTGAATTTTACAGTGAATGCTAACTACAAAAAAAAAAAAATCTAGTGTCTAGTAATTATAAGTATCCTCCTCAGGAATTTTACAGTTATTGTGGTTATATTCTGGATGCTGAAAATAGCAAAATAATATGACATAAATGGACTAAGAGGCAAGAATGCCAAGTCCTTGATTATAATACTTGAAGTCAGTAGCATGAGAATCACCAACATATAAAAGACATATTTTGGAAGGAATTATTTCACTTTGTTTCTGTTTAGATACAAATGTATTTTCAGCCTGTCATCCAGACAGAGGCGAAGCTTTTCTACTCTCTCAAGAAAATAAAAGATCGTTTGTTCTTGGAAGCACATGGCCACAAAAGGCTTCAATAATGAAGAGTCAAGAACGCCAGTCATCTGCTAGACCAGAGCAGAAAGGGGGAATCGAAGCACAATAATTTTACGCTTTTCACAGTCACCGAAATGCTTAATGCTAGATATCCCGTTTCTCCTGACTGTCCCACCTGCTGCCACAGCTCACTCACCCGCAGCAGGTAAGCTAAGACATCGGGAGACAAGAACACAAGTGGAAGAAAACCAGCAGAACTGGACTGAACACTGAATTACTTCCTGAAGAGTGGCCGCAAGTGAGACAAAATGGTACTTTGCCTCCTTCAAAATCAGGTTATAAAAATAGTCCCTGAGGGTCTGAATTTTCTGAATGTAGCTTCAAATTCTCAGTTCCCTGTTTTTTGAATCCCATGAACTCAGTCACGGAATATTGTCTCCAGAATAGGAGAAAACACACTTCCTTACTTCCATTTGTAACTCTGCATCCATCAGATCACAAGAATAAAGAGCTTTCTACCTGATATAACCTAGCAGCAAACGTGTGACTCCGACTGAGCTATCAGGCTGACCCAAACAACTCTGCATAACAAACAACTGATGCTAAACATTGCAAGGGCAGGGAAAAGCTGCTGTTAGAGATCAATACAAAAGTCAATGATGACTGCATTATGCTGTAGACACACCATAGTTTAGCTTCAGTTAATTTTAAGCTACCAAAATCATATTCTGTTAGGCATCTAATTACATTAGCAGAGGGCTCAGCCCAGCCCCAAATCAAATATTTTATTCTGTTCATTGAGTGACGCTGTGAACCTCACAGCTACAAACCCTGTATCACAGTCAGGGCAGAGAACAGCAAAGGCTGCAAAAGAAATAAACCCTATTTCTGGAAGAAGGCACTAACGGTGTTAAATTTACTAGAGCAATGAAGAGGAATATAAATCTTGCAGCATCAGTTCAACATCTTCAGTTTGAGAGGCAGGAAAAAATATTAATTCACCCTGAAATTCCTCTTATTCTCCTTTCTGGTGCTTAAGAGACAACTATTGACTTAATAGTGCTGGGAAATGAATGAATGGTTTGGTTGAGGTCTATGAAATGGCACTTTCCAAAGTAAATTCCAACTTGTGTTTCAGACAAAAGCAAAATAGCTGTCAGCGAGATTTAACTCTCAAGGAGCAGTGCCTGCTAGGAGGATGCGTTAAATTTTATATTCTTATCAAAACACAGTAATTCAAAACAGATTTACACTTTAGGAATGAAAACTGGTAAATCAAGAACGCTTAAATTATCATAAGTAAATAAAAAGCATAAAAGAGGAGTAATTCACTTTCATTAATGCTTCAGGCTGTCCTTCTCTTGAGAATTGATTCAGGAATAATAGTTACTCGTCCACTTCATCCCAGCAGTACTGAACTTGGCTCTTGCTATTCAAGCAATAAGGAAGCATCCTTTCAGATCAGGAAGTATAATCAACCATCTTTTGAAAGAAATAGATTTGATTAGTTTTAGTTTAAATTGGCAGGTCTTGAAGAGCAAATGATAAGACTGGTTTTTTTCTTTTCTATATAATATGCTAAATAAAGGAATTACAAAGTATAATTTACAACCCAAAATGATCAAGTACTTGGTAGACAGCTCTGAAACAGTGTTTCCAGGGTTTTTCTCTCAACTTCTTTTTCCTGTTCCCCACCGTACCTCAGCACCAAACACAGGACCGTCTTTCAGCAATAGGTTGCTGATGCATTTCTCTCCTAAACCAGAGGCTTCATGAATGCTGTCACTTCCACTTTAAGAAAACAGTCAATACATTCTCAAATTCTAAAAAAAAAAATCTGAATTCCAAGCCAATAGTGATATAACCAAGACATTATGTCATTTTACCAGCACAAGAAATACATCTTAACTTATCCCTTTCTATAACCTAATTTATTACAATTACATTTCTTTAAAGAAAGTATGGAAACAGAAATAAAGTGGTAAACTTCAGGAAAGGGCTTCCATTTTCTTATTTATACATAAATTAAAAGTTCAAACCACCCATGATTACACGTCCTGTAATAATAAAGCTTAACAATAACTCTTTTGGATGTCACCACGTAGTATTTTGCTAGTTCTCTGGCTACTTTTTTGTAAGGAGGAAGATTAACATAGTATGATTTTGTAAAAATTGGTAAGCCCGTCAAGTATTCCTGAAAATAACCTGTACTTCAAGTGGAATGAGAAATATTTCACATCTTTGCTATAGCATGAAATGAAAAAACATTTTAAAGGAACAATATATACACACAAGGAAAGAATTTGCCAGAGAGAAGGAGCTAAAAGTCAAACAAAAAACACCAAACCAAACCAACAACATAAAACAGGGAACAAACTAGAATTTGGACAGGACTATATTTTTAACTCTTAAATAGATGATTCTGGATTTTATTGCCTGTAAAGGAGACAAAATTCTGTTGGGTTCTTACTACTCAAGTGTTGGCTAAACTCAAATGACATATAGTAAGCAGGCCTCCAGCAAAGTCACAACGATATAAATTGCTGGGTACAGAAATACAGCATTAGATGCTGAGTTCCAATCCACTATATGACTCTGCCAATTTTCTCACATGAAGCCTCCCTGTAAAAGATTAAGGACCACTAATGCAGACTGGGAGAGAGATTTCCTACCGATACACACAGGCACACACAGCCCCCGCACTTGTCACCTGTGCTTTGAGCCAAAGCCAGACGGGAAACCGTGGTGTCAGAGGAACAGGTGTCCAAGATGATGAGCTTTGCTTTGCTGAGAGTGTGCATTTCTGTTAAACCAGACTCTGCACGTGTTGCAGTGCCAAGCGCTGAGCAATGTCTGGACCACAGCTTGCTCAGAACTTGGGTGGGATCCACCTGCATCAGCCTGAAATCTACCACCTGTGGTCCAAGAGGGAAAATTACCCTGGTACAGAGACCACCTGCAATAGGGATATGCAGACAATGGGTTCTTTAATGCTCAAGCTTACTCGCTTCAGGATACCCCAGAGTCCCCACCACCCACCTTTAAATGGCTTCTGAAAATCAGCAACTATATCTGTGCAATTTCCAGTACCAAAATACATACCGGTTAAGAGTCTTCTGTCAGAGAAGTTAATGCAAGTGTTTCTTTATAGAAGCTTAAGAAAAAGTCCAACTGAAGAGCAGCAAGAGCCACAGAAAAAGCCCAAGAGACTAACTCCAAATTCTTCATATGCTTTATTTCACTAAAGTCTTAATAAGTTTCTTTTATTTTTTAAAAGAAGAATTATGAGCACCCTTGAAGAAACAATATCATTTTCAGATAAATTCTATCTTTATCTACTAAAACCAGAAGACAAATCAATTTTAGAATCCTAATTACAAGAGGAGAGATACAAGTCTAGACATTCAATCAAAACCAAAAAAGCAATAGGGGCAGATGGCCTGAAATAAGAATTCTTTCATGCAGTGCAAAATCTCTTAATCCTTAAAATGGAAAAAATCCTAGACAGTTTCTAAATGTATTTGGCCTAAAGAGTTATATTTTTCATGTGATAGCTACTTCTGATGTTTTTCTTTACACAGTGCTCAGCGTAGGTTGCAATGCGTTTTCAAGTATTTCCATGTTAAAGTGGGAGAATATTTCACTTTAAAAATTTCCTCAGGATGAGGATGAACAATACTTCATTGTATTAAAAAAAAAACACAACCCACCTCTGATAGCTTTTCCTAGAATTGCATTTCCTTTTTGGTAAGATTTCCTATATAATTTCTTTCCAACCTCTTCCATTTAGTGATGTCATATTAAAATTGAAAAATATTTCATGAAGGCATGGCAAGATCTAGCCTTGAAAATTCAGGATTTTCCCTGGGAAATCTACACATCAGTTGATGGAGGCAAAAGATAGAACAGGACAGCAGTTTTCTGTGTTCAGCTGTAAGCTTGAGAGGGGCAGCTGATTCTTAACATATTGGAATACAGCACTGTAATAATTTTAAAACAAAAAGTATATGCTTGGTTGAAAATCACGGCCTAAAGATTTTCAAGCTTTTCAATCTCTACCATTTGGCCCTGCATTTCCATATACTTCCAAAATGTTTTAGATGAATTCAAGTTCGTACCAGGATCTGAAGTTAGTGATAGCAAAATCCTCATAAGTAAACTTCAGTTTTAAAGTCCTGTTATACCAAACAAATGAAGAGACTAGTAATTAACAACTGCTCTCTAAATTCTGAACAATCTCTAAAAATCTCTTAAAACTAATGGCTGTTGCATGCTCATTACGATTCAGATAGGTTGATGACCAATCTGGATGATCAAAGAATTTAAATTCCTAAAACACTGAATTGATCCTATGACCTCAGTTACACGTCTTTGCAAAACTGAATCAAGCATGTTTAGAAAAGACTGAGTCAACTCCTGTTGCTCCATTAACTGCTGGGATTAGGTGGAAAAGAATGCCTGGATGAGATTTTAGTTTATTTGATGTTATTTCCTTAGATAGATATAGATACAGATGATATAGATATGAAATAAACAACTCCTTCTAATTGCTATGATCACCTCAGCTCTTTAGTAGATAGGAGGTTTTATTATCGGGTTCAGAAGGTGACTTCTTTATTTTCTAGGGAACAATCCAGATGGTCTAACCTTGCTCTTGGCAGTGTCTGCGATGAAGCTGATCTTAATTCCAGTTAAAGAGTCGCTTGCTCTTTGATCACGCTAAACAAGGTTGAATTTATTTTACCTGAAGGTGTACCCTGTAAAACTCAAAAGAGTAAGTGCTACAGAGAAGCAACAGAAGCATTCATAATTTAAGTGACAGCATGTTTTATACAAAGGACTGTCAGGGAATATGACTAGGCTATGAAGCAAATTGAATAGAATTTAAGGAATCTAATGTAGTTGGTAGAGTTAAATGAGGAGGATTAAAATCCTAGGTAAAAGAGAAGATGATGGAAATAAAAGCAGTTATAGATAGATGCAAAATTACTTTTTTGATTGCCCGGCACATTTCTAGTATTTTACAAATAAAAAAATAATTGCCAATTAGGATAAAATAGCCATTAACAGTATAATAAAAAGGAGAATTGAAAGACAGAAACTCAAAGAACCAAAATACTTAGAAAAGAAGATGGGACAACCTGCAAACAATATTTCAGTTATAATTTGAGGTTCTTTTAGCGGTTGAAGTTCTGAGGAAGACGTGTAGGGGGTCTTATATAGCTCACATCGTCTTGTGTAAGTGTCAGCAAAATGATGCTGTATGAGGATATCATTCAAGTGAAAATGGAGTGGCTTAAATTCTGATTTTTCCACTAATTTCTTGAGGGTGTTTGTGCAATACTATGTAACATTGTCTCAGGTGTTTTATTTGATTCGTTAACAGTAAATAGACTGTATTCTTCTCTCTCCAATGCAGGCACATGCACACAGCAGTCTTACTGGAACTGCAAAAGAAATATCAAAATGCTAGAAAATTGTTTATCTAAATATAAAGCTTTATGCTCTAATTACCAGTAAGCTCACAAGAGATTAAACTAGAGCAGGGAAAAACAAATGAATGAAGCCGAGAGACATCCCAGGGCTGGCTTCTATCTGTACTCATGTCCCTGAGATGTTCTCATCTGCCTGGCAGTATCTCATTAAGACGAATGGGCCCCTTCACAAATCTTTGGAGAGTTTCTGAAAGGGCACATAGACATGAAAGAGAGAAATTATAGCATTTACCTTCTGCACCTTTAATGGATATTTATCGGCATGGGGATCAGGTGCTTCACATTTTAACAATTAACAAAGAGAAGTTATTTGAGATTTTTCAATTTTCTTGCCCAAACTTGCGCGAGCCACACTTTTGCTCTGTTTCTTCTAATTAACTAGTTTAACGTTTCAAATTCTAGGTGGTAACAACAAGAGAATTGCAGAAAGTTTCTACTAATATTGGTAACTCTCAAATACAGCTTCACGACAGGTAGGTGCTGCCCTACATTCTTTAAGTATGTATAAGTCTCTTTGAAAGCCCATGAAAGCCTGTTTTCTTGTAGTACAGATGTACCTAATGCAACTTCTCCAGCTGGTCCGAAAGCTTTTAATTCGTCTTCAGGGTTCACGCTGACTGAAATGCAAGCAATCCTTCCAGAAGCAGGATAAACCTGCTATTTAGACTAGCTTAATGGAAATTTCAGCCTGCTTATTAAAAAAGAAATGGTGGTAGGTAGAAAGAAATGGTGGTAGGTGAAGTTCTGGTACAGTTCTAATTAGGCTAATGTAATTTCCCAGGGAGTTGTAAGGGCTTAGAAAATGTCAAGTCAATCTCCTGTTCAACATAAGCACAGATGGAACACCTCATCCACCACATGGTGGGATCGAACCATGCTTCCTTCCCTCTGAACCAAACTCTCTCTGGATGAAGGTGAAGATTTCCTCGCTGCCTGAGACAAATGAATTTTTCCCGATGGAAATAAAGGACATCCCACAAAACCAGAATCACTGCTACATCTTCTCCTAATTCTGTACAGATTCCTCCTCTGCCTTCCTACAAGGAATTATAAAAGTAAGTCATGCCTTCACTAGGACAGGACTTCAGTAATATCTGCCATCTCCTGTAAAGAAGAGAATGACTGACCCCACAGCTATTTGATGGTTAGGTATACATGTGATGGAACAAAACTCCTCCTGACAGAGGCAGATAGTGTAATAAGATGATGTAACCCTGCAGGCTGGTGAGGAGAAACTTCACCAGGAGAGCAGTGCAGCACTGGCCCACCTTGCTGAGAAGCCGTGAAACCCCATTCTTTGCAGTTTTTCAAGACTCAGCCAGACAAAGCTGGGCTGACCTTATACGAGGCTGGTAGCAGTATCTATCTGCTTCAGGCAGCAGGTTGAGCTAAATGACCACGGGAGGCTCCTTCCAACCAGTACTTCTAATATTCTGTGAGCGTTACACACTTAGAGAGGTCAAGGTGGATGCCCTAAGGCAACACACGGAACTGCATTTGTCAAACTGTCAAACAGTACAGAGGCATTTGAATTTGTTCCTTACCTGTGGGACCTTTGGGATTATGGATTTATTTCTAACTAGGTCCTTTAAGCATGTGGTGATATTCATCAAACAGTGATAATGGGCTATTAAGTTTGTTAGCATAATAAAGCTTTAGCTTTAAGGAATCTGTATGTCCCTTAGTGAGTTTGAGAAATCTGCATTCCTTTCTCATGTTTCTAAAACCACCATCAATGCCACAGTGCATTACAATTCAAATAGGTAACAGACAATTTTTTTTCCTCCACTGGAATTTCTCATAGCCATATTTTAACAATTACTAGATATAATATGGCAGTCAAAGCCTCGGCTGATGGCATAACACCCCCATCTTAGGGAACATTTATCATTATTTTAAATTTGCATAAAGACAGTCCACTAAATAGTCTAGCTGAAATATATCTGTACTACCGAACATAAACGATTTTCCATATTTTCAGTCTCTTGCTGTGGAGGATCAAGCCTTTAGCACCCCAAGGTTTTGTGGCACACACTGCAAATCTAAGAATAAGGAAAATGCAGAAGACATATATATTATATTTTACAATTATTTTAGCAAGTATTTAAAAGATGCTGACTTTTCTTGAAGCACTTTCAATTAAGTAGAAGCAGCAATTTTTAAACACCCACAAGTGTCTCGTGTTATGAAGTTACAAGCTCCATAGAATTCCATTCCAGAAAGAACAATAATCCATAATATCACTTCTCTTATGCCAGTATTTTTCTTCACTAATTTATATTTTGTTTTGGAAAACTAGAATTATATTATTTTTGAAAATAAGTGATGTTTGGAAAATATCCTAAATTTGATTATCTCAAGTTAACAAATTTAACAAATTTTTTAGAGAACAATTGCTTATGCAAGCAACTTCCAATTAAATTTAAAATGTCGCTTGCTTTTGCACATTTTCCCAGGGTATTATGAAAACAATGCTATCACCAAATATAACAAGCCTATATTCCAACAGTTTTATAAATGCAAATTCACTCTAAGTGTACATAAATTCCAACAAAATATTTTAAGAAATACATATAAAATAGGTCTTACATAGAACATTTTTAAGAAGTGTCCCCCCCCCGATAAAACATTTGTAATACCCAAGTATCAATTTTCTATTAAAATACATATTACATGAAAATTGCTCAATAGATGTGTTCATTTTTTAATCACTGCTTCTAATGTTTCAGTCTTTTCTGTTTAAGAACCAAAATGAATAAATAAAAATATGCACTTTAAGCCAGTTGGGTTTAAGTCAACTCTGCATGATTAACTGTTAAAACAGAGAAATTAGCACGCTTGTAAGCAACTGAATGAACATTCAGTTCATGAAACAGAGCCATATATCTATGGGCATTAATTCCGTAATTAACATAAGTGACAATAACAATGTGAAGTAGCCGAAGGACAATGTTTACTAAAAGAGTGATTTTAATAACTCACAGATAGAGGAAGCAAAATCTTCTTCCCGTCTTTTAAAAAATCTAGTGAAAAGAACAGCTCATGTGGAGCCATTTAACTTTTTTCCTATGTTGATGTCAGCTTTGCAGTTATACTTGGCATAACAGCTTTGATTAAACATTTTATATAATTGTAAGCTTCCTGAGGGGACTCAGAATGGAACTATCAGGTGCTTGGGTTACATTCCAGATGGCAAGAGATTTGCTCAGCTTCACACTCCTCTTCCCACTGATGATTCTAAACCACAGTGGAATTCATTTGCAAGTAATTCCAGGAATCATCAGGTTGAATTTCAAAAGAATTTTTTTAAAAAAAGCAGCAACTCTGCTTTTAAAACAAAGCAGATGATTTGTAGTTGTTTTTTAAACAATTCCCAGGCTTTTACCTTGAGTAATTCCGAAACCCACGTTTGCAAACATTACACACTGAAAACACTGCTGTTGCATTAAGGTTACTAGTGGACTGAAATGGCCTCCTACACTTAATCCTTTCCGACTCCCAATTTAATGTCTAGCTAAATGGATACTACAGACGACAACACCTAGAAGCAGACAGGTATAGGAAGGGAATGTGGAGAAGGCATCCCATAATCAGACTCATTTGGGCTACTATCACACCTGGCCATTATCTAGATAAATTTCTTTACCACAGAAAGTTTGCTTCTGCAAGAGAAGGGAAGATAGAAATGACCTAATCTCAGCCACAGAAATAGCAATGCCAAGGTACAACTTAAGGATGTTTGGCAACAAACTTGGGGATGCTGCTGCTCTATATCCCAGAGAGATTTGGTGTTTAGGGCTTGCAGGACAATCACAGTAATCTTTCTCAGAAATCCCTGTTAAGCCCGTCCCGCTGTTCCTTGTTTCTCCAGTTCTAGTGGGGATTGCTGACTGGTCATACTCGATTCTGACTTTCACGCAGAGCGTTTTCAAGTGTGCTTATACACACATAATGATAAAGCTGGAGTGGCTTCTGGAGTTTTCCTCTCCTGTGAAAATAATCATCTAGAAGGGGACCTGAGCACAGTGGAGGTGTTTTCACCCAAAGCTCCATCCCAAAAATTCTCTCTGGTGACCGAAGATGCCCAAACTCACTGTTCTGAGTTCACATTCACTGGTACCTGTTTAGCCTGAAGCATTCTTTGATTTTAGCACCCTAAAAGACTTCATTTGCTGGATTTTGGGCCCAATAGAGAGCAACAGACTGGCTTCCCCCCTCCCATGCTCAGTAACACATGGATCTGACAGCTTGAGGGTGCCTGAGGAAGAGCAAGCGGACGTGGAGGACTGAGTACCGCTTCTGCATTTCATCAAAGACTGGCAATAAAAATGTGATTTCCCTGCAAGAACTCTTTGAAAGCATGGGTACGGATACCCAGTCAGAGGAGAGGAGTTTGAAAAGATATTTTTTTCCTGACCCAGAACCAAAGTCTTGTTCTGCATGCTGAACAAAATTATAATGCAGAATGAGATCCAAACTAACGCTAACAACTTCAAGGAGGTTACTGGCTAAAAAATAAAGGCTCCTCAGAGCTGGTTCTATGTGCGGATTCCCTTGAAGTTATTGCAACAGGTAACAGGAGAAGTGGTGACTGCAGTGAAATTAGTGCCTGATAACCAGGACAACAAACACAAAAGGAATTTGTTCACTACAATTCTTTTTGTTCACTCTGAATTACCCACTGTTTTACCAATAACAAGGAAAGGTGGAAGAAGAAACACACAAAATTTAAACTGTCTTGATACTCATGTCAAAAGCTACTGAGAGAATGGCACACCTCTGAACAGACTTCTTTGTTCTGCCAGTAGACAGTAGTTTTCAACTGAAGATTCATCAAAGTACTGTCTGACAGAATTCATTATCCTCTGTAATACAATCAAGCAACTAAACCGTGGGTAGCAATTTGAAAAATTAACATCAGTATCTAAAGTCAGACTCTCTTACCAAAGTAAGGTAAGACCGAGTAACTCACGGATCTCAGGTTATTTCAGGACATGGCTATTTCAAACCCCACTTCCCCCTGAATAAACAGAATAGAGAACCATTGCACTGGAGCATCTTAACATAATAACAGTATGAAGACGAACAGATTAATTCTGTGGAAAGACTTCTGCCTCCTTATGGATATAATTTGCAGATATTACCTTTGACTGATGGGAAAAGAAAAAAATAAAGCAGTATTTCACCATACAGGATTCTTTGAATCAAAGAATTAAAGTAATGTTAAACACAGAGTAAAGGTCAGATGAATCCGATCTTGGAAGATCAAGATGATGAACTGCAACTCTTTAGAGCTTCTGAAAACTCAAAAAAAGATTTAAAAAGAAAGGTCAGTAAAGGATTTAGTCAATTTGCTCACGAGTAACACTTTAATGAAAAATAAATCTTATGTTCTATCAGATGATTAAAATGTCATGCCTGAAGTATATTGCAGATCTAGCAACATAAATGAGGATTAAAAAGAACATTCCTTCACCTCAAATATATATAACATTATGCGACAAGCATTAATAGTTTTAAAAACGTTTAAAGAGTATAGGATTAAAGAGTGTTTCATAAAAATTATGCTTAGAAAATAACACTGTAGTAATAGAAAAAGTCACATAAAGTTAAGTTAAAAAATTAACAGATACCCAAAAGGATGCAACTTCAATTAAATATTAAGTTTGAACATTATTTTGAAATCACCATGATAGGCATTTAAAGGTATTTGTATACAGTACTGATATTTTTTGTGTACTTAGAGCTAAACCTTAGTTCTAAAATTTTCATCCATTGGTTCGGTCCTGAATTTGAATAAAGTGTTTGGAACAAAAGCATCAATTATAAATCACTGTTCTGATTGTCCTATTGATTTTAAAACAAACAAACAAATAAACAAACAAACAAACAAAAAAACACATTCAGGTAATGACTCAGCCTTATAGGACAGGAAGGAACACAACAGGCAGAGCTACAAAGATAGCTATTTTATGCCACTCCAGAGACTTGAACATGTAGAAGATTCAGAACCCATTCAAGGAACAATTACTAGAATTTAAATAATAAGGATTATATCTTCTGTAGTTCTTACAGAGATCTTTGTTCAAGAAAATAGTAAAAAATGGGCAGAGCTCATGCAGCCTGGAAGGAAATCTTCAGGAACACATCAGGCAGGACAGTGAAGTTTTGCAAGTGATGATTTTGCTTGTAATTCAATTGATTTCAATTTATGGATTTCCTTTTCTCATGTCTACTTAGAAAATTCTTTACAAGAGAAATATTTTCAAAAGAATCCCTGAAATTATTCTCTTTCCATAAATAAGACTGCCAATAAATATCTCATCCCTTCTAGAAATTGCTGTACAATTACATAGCATCCAAAAGCTTGGAAAGATAATTTTGAATGTAATAATTATTGAGACTTCATTTGATGTCCATGGATTTTAAATCTACTGATGATACATTAAAAAAATAATTATGATTACTCTTTATGCAAAATACTATTCTCTATTCCTATTAGAAGTATATAAAGCAGAGACAATTAGAAAATTAAGCTATGCTAATTCTTCATATCAAGCTATTTTGGTACCTATGCATTATATATTTATTCATACTCCTGTTTTGCCCCTGCGAGACTCGTCAGAAACACCTCAGAGAAATCGTATTCTTAGTTCGCCTCAGAGCAATCATTATATTTTTATGAATTTGTGTTTTATCAGTCCTTTGGAAATGCTGTAATGTACTATATTAAGAGTTTGCCTTTTTTTCTTGAATGGATAAACCGATAGGTATTTGGACAGGTTTGGGGGCATGTAAAATACCAAGATGTTACTAAAACAGGACAAAATTCTTTACAGCTATAGTTGATACTACCACACTTATGTCCACTCAGGAAACGGCTTTCTCATGCTACCCTCTTAACTTATTAAATAAAAATATCTGAAATTCAAATAATGTTTAAAAACGTTGTCACCCAGTGTGTATCTTCTGTATTTTCATTCTAGCAAGGTCTTCTCTCTTCAATTTTACAACCTTTTCCCTAAATCTGAAGCGGAAAAGATGACTATTACCGGCAGTGTGATAAAATGGAAAGTCCCATGAAAAAATCATTAATCACGTGAATAATTTCATAGAGAGATAAGGAAGATCCTTCCTTTTTTTAAGAAGAAGGATCAATCTGAGGCCAAGGCTGCCTGACTGACTTGCCAGCCATTACATGCAATCAGAGAATTTGTGGGGAAAGATGTATTGATAATGACACCATCTCAATGCTTACAGTTTTTTCTTTTAATGCTTTTAGATGTTTCAGGAGACATACAGGAATATTTCAAATAAAAATGTGGCAGCTTCTTAGCTGCCATACATACATACCGTATTTAAGGGCAATTATGGGTCAAATGGTGCCTGGTTTCTGTGAAGCTGCAGAGAGCTGCAGAAATAAAGCCCCCCTATCTTTTGTGCACCCACATGGGAAGAACAGCAGATCCAACACAGAGTAATACAGCTGTCCTTTCTGCATTTTTGCCCTGAGAGAAGTCTCTGAGCTGCTTGGAAAATCCTGGAGGGCGGAATGAAGTGAATTTTCTGGTCCTTTTCAACAGATGTTGCTTGAGGTGCACATTATCTGGATGCTGTGCCTTTGAAGGTCATAGAAAGGACATGGATTTTTCATCAGGATTCAAAAGAAGAAAGGGAAGTAAACTGGCAAGCTGGATTTGCTAAAATACTGTTTCTTGTAAGAGCCAAGTGTAAATATACCTGACCTTCCCCCTTTCAGATGTTCCTGCGTAAAGGAATCTGCGAGAAAAGTACATCGCCAGCTGCACTACAAAAAGGGAAAGGAAATTGGGAAGATAAGGAAACAAGCAATTTTTTGTTTCATGACTAAGTGAAAGAAAAGACAATCCATCACTTCTAAATACATCACAAATATTAGCACAGTCTTTATCCTCAAGGCAAATGGGACAGTTCAGATTGACAATGAAAATTTCCCATGGTAGCCAGCAAATACAGGTTCATCATTTTTAGGACACAGGTTCTGGGACTGCCTACACAAAAGATCCATCAAAAATTTAGCAAAGCTGGCAGTAGGGCAGTTTTTCTCCTCAAGAAGGATTACAACAAAAACCCACAAGTGCTCAAACCTTTCGAAGAAAAGAAACAATTCTTCCTTTTTTTTTTTTTCTAAATGGACCCTTGCATTTATATCATCTCCTTATGTCAAAAAGAATTTTGTGACAAGAACTTTTACAGAGAAGACAGAGACCTTACAGACAATGAGAAAATTTAGCCAAGTACGTAACACAGGAGCCAGAGGGAGAGCAAGTCACTTTTGGATGCTATTTTTTTTTTTGGTTTTTATTAATTAAGCTCACAATCACAGAGCAGCTGTCATCTATGGCAAAGTGTTAAGGAAGAATGAATGAAAGATTGTACTGTAGAGAAAAAAATCATGAGCTGAGAACAAAATTGTCTCCTGTAGGCGCCCAGAAGAACAGCTAACTGTATGGTGCGGGGAACAAACTAACTGTGTTCATACGCCCTGTCCTGGAAAGGAACACAGCTGCATTTGGCTGAGTCAAGGGCAAAAAGTTACCTTGTGCTTTTATTCTCATGGGCAGCGTGGATTTGACACTTTTGGATGGCTGAAACCAGAGAGCTAAATATTGATTAAAGAATATATGCATTACAAATGTAGGTGAGCCCTTTCTGAGACAATGAAGCATTTGTTGGTGCACATTTTCCAAACATGGTCACTTTTTCATGATTCAGACAATTTAGCTCAGTATATTTCTGCTGGAAAAAGTCATGAACAGCCTAAGTGGACTGCTTTTGTTCCTTATTTTTGGCATAATCCCTGGAAATATTTGTCAATAATGATGAGAAAATACAGGATGAGACTATATAACTGCTTTCCAAGAAGTAGCTACCAAAATGCACACATCCTGAGGTTAAGGTTTAAAATCTGCAGTTTTCTTTGTGCAAACTCTGTATAGTGAATAACAGATACAAGTAATGTGATTTTGAGATGAATTTTAAGCAACTAATAAGCTTAAAAATATTCTTAAGTTCTAAGAATCTTCACATGCAACTGGGAAGTTTCTGTGTAATCATAGATAATGAATATTTTGACACAGAAATCTCAACACTTTATTTTTACAAGGCTTTAAGACTTATTCACAGAGATGTTCTGAACTTTACTTATATCCCTAACCATTCAACTATTCCCTGTGCATCCCAGAGCTCCCCATGTAGCACCCTTTAATCATTCCTCATTTGTTGTGAACTACAGGAAAGGTTAGCGCTGCCCTTTCATATTCTGCGCACTTCTTTTGCCAAAATAGCCAGATATCAATTTCCCTCAGCTGCGTCTCTAGCCATATATTTTTGGTATGTGTGTATTGATAGTACAGTGCCAGACAGATGTCCATTGTTGGTTATATCGCAGATTGACATTATATCATCAAAAATATACAACACCACTGCTTATTGAAGAAGACAAGAAACTGGAAAGCGCCAATGCATTCTTAAAAGAGTTGCAGTAAAGTAGCTTTAAATCTGTGCAACTGCTTTAACCAGGAAAATTCTTACTTCCACAGACTAAGCCTGTGGCGATACTGGTGAATTGGGACTGCAGAGTTCACTCATCTTTTCCTTTCTGCTCATTAAGAACAGCTATTTTATTTTCATATTTCTACTCAGCGTCTTTCTCCTCTAATACAATTATACATTGGAGATCAAAACATGGGGGAAAATTTTTCCTTAACGATATCAAATCAATTATTAAAACCGAAGTTGTTTTTATTGCCTTGGCCTCAAATACTTACAAAGCTTATGAATTTCCCCTAATTGTGCCCGAGGAATTAAAAAATGTGATGCTAATGTGCAATTCTGCTATTAACATGCTTTATCTAATGACATTTAAATTAAATATTTTGTGTGCATTTTATCCCAAAAAGTCAGGTTTATTTTTTGTTTTCCAGGATAAAGCAACATTAGTTTTACAATCCAATTAAAAGCAATCACTGTAGCGGACAGTTTCCAGTTGAATACCTCTCTCTCTGCCTAGGTGTTTTTTCACATGTCCCTTGGCATATGTCTCCTTTCCTGTAGCAGATAACATTTCTCCAGTCAAAAGTGTAAGTCAAAGCCACAGTTATGAAGTAGTGTGACCGAAGTTATGAAGGCAAAGAAGGCAAGTAAGTAAAAGATGAGGAGGTTCTCATCGGTCTTTAAATTTCTTCATGTTCTTTCCTTTCTGTATTTCCTCTTTCCCATTGTAAAAAATAATTACAAACAGCAATCATCCTGGCCCCACAGATGTTAGGAAGCAGATACTAGCAAACTGTTGTGTCTCAGGAGATGCTGTGCCCAGAAACACGATCAGTGTGTTTGCCCAACAGGCCAATGCTGCTCAGTACAAAATGTTTCTTTGCCGCATCTGCCATAGGACAAAGCTATAATCAAAATGCCTCCCAAGAGATCTCATATAGTATTCACTGAGATGCAGGACAAAATAAAAAGGAGTCTGATTTAAAAATTACTCATGCAAGCAACTTGTAACTACATACAATGCTCTTCTCCCCCCAGAACAAGCTTTCTCTCCAGATCGTTTTCTCCTTATGGCTGAAACATCTTGTAGTCCTAGCATGATACATTTTGTTGAATAACATTATATATATGATTAAAAGTTTAATGATGTTTTGATACAAAAGAGCATTTGCATAATTACAACAGAAAGACATGAAGCTAATATTAAATATAAAATTTTGTCACTCATTCTATACAATAAATGCAGTCAAGCTCTCACAGAGCATCTGCAAAAGTTTCCTTGAACTCTCCCAGTGTTTGCTTTGGTGTGGACTGGGTTCATCCCTTTAAATTATGATAGCTGTCAGCAACTTTAAATTATTCACAGTTAATGAGGTATGGGAAAGCCCTCAGCACTCTTAAGGTTAGAAGTACAGACATGGTATTAGACTGGTTTTCTGTCACCTGTGGGGAATGATGCTTCTAAGGCCACTAAAAGAGGTTTAAATTGATAATATGTCACTACAGCACTGAATACTAATGGCTCTGAACCCCACAGTTCAGGCCATACTGTTCTGGGTATCCTGTAAACAGAGAAGTGAACAGAGTTCCTGATAGACAGATAACAATCTAATTCAAAAATAAACTAACGGATTATTAAATGCAATATTTTCTAAGCAGTCTTACGACTGGTTTATGACCTCAGCTATACTGGTACCAATCTACTGTAATATCCCTGTAATTCATTCATCACTAGGATTTTTTCTATAAGTTTCCATAGTAGGTAAGAAATATCTCTTTTATAATGCTGCCTATAAAAAAAATAAATCATCATCGTTCCATTAATTTTTAATAAAACTATTCACTTTCCTACCAAAACTGGTTTAAACAGAACATAATCACTCATGTATTTTGACTAATAACTGACAAATCAACTCTTACATCAATCGATTCAATCTTGTGGATACCAGCATGCTAACGAGACACCTAGACGTCCACAGTAGGAATAAAGGCGCTCATTTCTAGATGTGACCGCTCAGGTAACTGCTGCTTCATCTCTCACACGATCTGCTAGAGACAACGATCAACAATAGCCGCGGGCTACAGACTTAGCTATTGCAATTCATATAAAAACTTCACATTGTAACGTAAGACTATGAAGATGCTACGGTAATTATCTATTCCCTGTGTGTTGTCTCCACCAAACACTGTCTCAGTCATCTGCTGTCTCTCATTTAAGCAGCCCTGTAGGACTTTTCCCATCTTTCCCCTTCTTCCCTTGGTGGTTTTCTACAATAGCTCTGTTTCACTGAAATGGTGAAACTGTACACCAAGAGGAGAAGTCTTTTGAATACAAGACACTACACATTCACTAGAACTAGAAAAAAGATAAATGAACTCACTATCTGAAGAAACAGAAAAATGATTGCGGGTCACGGCAACAAGAAAGTGCAAAATCAACTCTTTTCCTTGGTTCATCCTCATTGCCTCCGCAAGCACGCAGAAACACCTGCTGTAAAACATACACATGAAAGTACAAACACATAGGACTGTTTTCAGTCTCTTGCATGAATACGAATACTTGCAATGCATTGTAAAAAATTAGGGAAAAAATAATACAATTTTATAATTCTTTTTTTTACAACACTTGATATTTAATTCTTAGCTGTACCAGAGTCATCTCTCTGTCAGAGTGGGAACCTCATTTCCCACTTAGGATACCTTCACTATTTGAAATGGACACAAACTCCACCTTTTTCAGTCTTGAGAAGCAATTTGCAGCATTTCTATAAACCAAACAATTTCAAGTATTCATTAGAAAAAGTTTATAAGAAAGAATATACATTTTCTCATCCACAGATCATTCCACTGAAACAGATTTCAGTGTGCAGGTCTGCAGGGCAGAGAGAAGGTTTAGCAATAACTAGCAGGTCTCTTCCAAAGACAGAAAACTTAGCATTAAGAGGAAATCAGAAAAACATAGATACAACGTAGTACTGTTGTACCAGCCAGGAATGCCTATCAAACCTTGTCCCGCTGACAGCAACCTTACTGCAGAACGCCTCGACGCAAGCCAGACATTTTGGTGATAGTTACAAATAACAAATCTCATCTCTCATTTAATCTTGTTACGCGTACTGTTATTATTAACATAATGTCATTTGCTTTTGCTATAATTTTTCTATAGAATCATGTAATTGTCAGAGTTGGAAGGGACCTCTAGAGATCGACCATCTAGCCCAACTCCCCTGCTGAAGTAGGATTACCCAGAGCACATTACTCAAGGCTGCATCTAGGCAGGTCTTGAAAACCTCCAGAGAAAGGGAGTAAATGGAAGAATGAATCATGCTTCTTTATGATACATTAAAGTAGATACATGCACTGTATTTTTGTTGTCTATTAGGCTAATATTTTATTCTGAAACAAATCTCAAAGGCCTGCTATCAGTGTACAGCAGATAGAACTGATGAACACATACATACCTAAGAATGGCTGCCTCCATCTGTTTTAGTGGCTGGAAAACTTCCCGAAGTAATATATGACTTTTTCATGTATTCATCACTCATTGCTGATGTACTCTGAGTACTTCTCAAGTTAGAAACAAACCTATACAGAAATGCAATTGAATGTATATTCCCTTTTCAGGGAAGATTTATTCTTCTGAGAGGTTCAAGGGAAACCTTGGGACCATTTATTCAGCACTGCTGTTCGCTGCCTGTGAGGATGTGAACTTCTTTGACTTTGTGGAAAGTCAGTGACTAGGGAGATAGTCAGGACTTTGATGCTAAAACTGACCTTTGATAATTAGTTAGAAGAAGCAAAAAAAAAAAAAAGCAATTTATTACATGCATGAATAACCTTATCTTAATTGCCAGCAAATGAAACTAGCCTTTTTAATGCCTCAGATTTCCACACACTTGCCATGGAAAGTTGTATCTGTGGTACTTGCAGGCAACTGAAGCTCAGGAGAGCCAATTAAGATGACTAGAGCCAAATGGACACAATTGACAGGCAAGGCCAGACAGTGAAAGAGTTAAAGCTTTGATCTGAACTACATACCGAATAAGAGGGAACCCATAAGGAAACCTCATTACAAAGCACTGAATAGAACAGCAAATAGTTGCCAAGAGAAGGAGGCTGGGTTCCACCTCGATAAAACTGGGAACATCAGCATTTTGCCACTTTATGATTCTAGCATTAATGGAATAGCCAACTAAATTTTACCAAGTTTGGAAAAGCCTTCCTTTGACTTCAGAACCTGCTACTTGCAAATTTCACCCCTTGTGGGAGTTTGTGATGACTTGGTTTCCTCTGTGCTCCTTCACAGGACTGTGTGTACTGGCCTTGATTTTCAGTACGGTTTCTGGAATGCCATTTTTCCAGTTTTAGATCTCCATTTCAAGAACTGGGTTTTAGACCATTTCTTTCTCTTTCAGTAGATGCATCCACTTCTGTTTCCACGGGCACGCGTTTTCCTGAAACCCCAAAGCTTCGGAGGTCATATGAATAAGGCTGTTTTTCAAGCAAGTTTCAGTTCAGTAACCATTACAAAATTTCACAGCAGGGCTTGCTGTTTCAGCCTGGGTCAAGTCGCTTGAAGTATCTGGTGCTGGCCTCCCGGAGAGATACTAAAGCACAATTAAAGGTCCCACACCCCCTCAGTGAGTGAAAGCCAGAAGTAAAAAGAGAAGGAAGATAAATAAGGGAAAATCAGATGTCTGCAACTAAATTTTGCCTCTTGTGACATTCGAACAAACACACTGAAGCAGATAAGCACAATCTCACCAAGGTTTTCAGTGGTCTGCAGGTACCTGTGATACCACTCACAGCACATCGCATCACCAAAAAAAGGAGGTGAGCCTAAAAGCCACAGAACTGCAGCACCCAGAAAGGTTAATTACCTGACACTTACTTGGAAACAATGAAAACACAGCTCAGAGTTATTATGACCCTTCTACAATTTAATGCAGAATTTGTCAATTCTGCAGAAACAGAACGTATAACATAACATGAAACATATACCTCCTTATTAGTTCTAGTAGTCTGAAAGTGTCTTTCTCCCTGAAAGTGTATTCACTCCCTAATTATTACTGTTCTCCCACAGTGGCATGACCATTCTGGATTATGAAAATATTATGGACTATTTCAATTTTCATTACATTGTCCATACATGATGGAGCTATTCTGGTATATTTTAACAGACACAATTACTCAGTAGGTGAACTTTTAGGTTCTGCCTCATCTGTGAGATACCAAGGGCACTTCAGTTCAAAAAAAGTAAACCTGGAAGTCAGGTATTTAATGACTAGTCTGGGTAGACAAAGGATTCTTAAACAAATAATACTAATTCACAGAACCACAGAATCATAGACAACCTTAAGCTGGAAGGAACCCATAGGGATCATTGAGTGCAACTCCCTGCTCCTCACAGGACTCCGTCAAACTAAGCCATGGGACTAAGAGTGTTGTCCAGACACCCCCTGAACTCTGACAGGCTCAGTGCCATCAATACTTCCCTGGGGAGCCTGTTCCAGGGACCGATCACCCTCTCAGTGAAGTATCAGACTTAAAATTACAAGCATCCAAATTCAAATGATAAGTCTATAGTCATAACATTTATGACTTTAATGTCTTGGTAGGAAGAAAAGAATAGGATTTGATTTCTTTTTTTTACCCTACCGAGATGGACTTCTATATCTTTTCTTTTTAACCTACAAAAGCCAGTACTCATTTCAAAATATAATAAATAAGGCTTAAATTCTGAGTAATCAGATCAATCCAGCAGCTTGGTCTTGATTTGTGGAGGAAGAGGATCAAGATGGGGCAGGGAGTGTGTGTCTTGGTAAATCAGCTGTAGGACATGTCATGAAACCTGGGCTGGGTAAGATGTTATTTCTTTTTTTTTTTTTTAATAAAAAGACTTGTATTCATGAATGTTATACTAATATAGTACTAACTTTGTGTGGCTCTTGATGATGCCAACTTGTAAATATATATCAAATCATTTCATGAAAGTAATCATAATCCATACAACTACTTTATAGATGGAAAAACTGGCACACAAAGGACTAAAATCACTTGACAAAGGGAGCATCCAGCAACACCTTCATATTGACTTCATATCTCAAAAATGCCACAGAAGTATGCTTTACCCAATACTGTCCCAAAGCTATGGCTATGAATTTTACTCATAAACTGTCCAAGTTAAATAAAAGGCAACTTGGGCATTATCTTGCAATTTGTTCACATATTTTTTCTAAAAATCTTCTTTTGATGCTTTAATCACCTGGTAAGAATAATTGTCTGCAAGACTCAAGTCTGATCTAAATACAAATGTCTCTTCATATTCTCTTTCTGATTATGTAAAACTTTCAGGACTTTAGAGTGAACACACACCAAACAAATTCTAATTGCTTTGACCATGTGCCTTCAACACCCAGCAATATAAAGGAAGGGCAAAGTATAAAACGAGAAGGGAAAAGTAGAAAGGATAATTTCAAAATGATGATTAGATTAATTATTTATTCGTCACCAAGAGGGAGTAAAACTTTAAATAATCAGAAGACCCAGATAGAGCACATTTGTTGCTAGTTTAGCAATGCAATACACCAAGATATCCCTTTCAGTAACATTTAATTGCCTTTGCCCTAAGCAATGTAAAAATTCAAGGGGTGGCAAGCAGAATACATTGCCAGTATTTAGTATAAGTATTTGGCATCTCAATTCTATGATGTAATCCTGGGAAGACGTATGTGCAAGCTTAAATTTACTCAAACACTTAAAGCTTATAGTGTGCATAAATCACTGGGATCATCTTTGAGTCATCTATTGAATCCTTGTGGTATGAACCAATGTGTCATTATATAAAGTAACGTATCACTCCCATGATTTTTGGAATAGGATCTTTGTCTTGGAAGCTCACTCTGACCACGTGGGATGAGAAGGCAAAATTTCCAAAACCACACAGGAGCACTTCACGCAGGAAAAGATGATCAGGAGAATAATGAGAAATTTTGAAATTATAGCTCAAGGTTTACAAATCTCAGTGTTTTAAGAATATAAGATAATTTGGTTGATTATTTAGACGTTATAACTCTTGCCTAGCTATGACAAGAGGTTAAGTTCTGAAAGTAAAAAAAACATTTGAATGGAAGCAGAACCCTACCCAAAGCATAAAAATCAGCTTATATTTGTAAAGACTCAACTGTCCTTCCTAAAGATGGTACTCACAGACAGCTTCCGTTCATTATGGAGTGCGCTTCTAATTTCCTACTGCTGACTCACAGCAATTAAGCAAGGAAGCACAGTCGAGATAGAAAGACTCTGGCAGACAATTCACTGTTGGCAGATAAACTTATTCACAATGTTGAATTTGGCTCCAGGGGCAAGAAATGAGGTGTCATGAAATCCTACAAAAGGAAAGTTTTCATGTGTTTTAATTTGAAAATTGCAGGAAATGGAAAGAGGTGTATGGAATTATTATGCTGACAACACTACACTTTTAGTTACAGCCGGCACGGCCATAGCAAAAGCAAGCAGCTAAAAACTGAAACAAGGTATATATAAAGCACTGGGTTTGTTTCCACCCCAAAAATTTCTTTAACAATGGAATAATCTCTGTCATCTAAAGCAAATAAAAGAGTTAGGTAATAAAGTCCATTGGTCTGACAACACTAAAGCAGCATATGCAAACAAACCAACAACAACAAAAAAAAAGTTGTAAAGTTGAATGATGCAAAGCACCACAGACTTCAGTTCAGAACTCATAATTGGGACTTCTGCATGTGATCTCATGAGATAGTACTCAGAGACATCAAGTTTTCAATAGTTAGGCAAATATACACCCACAGAAATTGGGGTAAAACTCTGTTACAGTAATTTTAGACACATTTCCAAACCCATAACCCTTAACTGAATGAGAATTTTATTTTTACATTCATTAAAATTTGCCCCATCACTGGAGGTATTTGCCCCATCCCTGGAGAGTGTTCAAGGCCAGGTGGGATGGGGCTTTGAGCAACCTTCTCTAGTGGGAGGTGTCCTTGCCCATGGCAGGGGGGTTGGAACTCGATGATCTCTGAGGTTCCTTCCAACTCTAACCATTCTATGATTCTATGATTCTGTGAAAATCAACTGTGAAACTAAGTGGGCTCAGTACAGAATGAGAGGACAGAGAAGTCTCAGACAGTTGATGATAGACCTCTGTACCTATGTTTGCGTGGTCAAACTGGGACAAAATATTGGTACCATTTTTACCAAACTCTCATAAGCATGACCATGACAAGCATTAATAGAAGAAAAAGGTATTTCAGCTTTTTTGTCTACCCTAAAGTAACCTGTTCACATCTTCACCTGTACTTGCAAAGAAAATAATTGCACTTTTATAGTTTAGATTGCTTCATTCTTTTTTTTCTCCTCACATCCAATTTATCTCAGAAACACTCTTTTAATAGGGAGCTTTAGCTAAAAAAAAAAATCTGCCACCCAGTATTAAATCCCAGATATTTTATCCTTTCTAATGGTACTCAAATTTTAAAGTGGTACATAATTTATACAGCTTTCAGAAACAGGTTCTCTCAAACACTGCAAGTAGGTATTACTTGGGGTTTATGCCGCTCTGCATTTAATATCAGCTGTCAACAAAAGGTGTCAGCTGAATCCAGTTGCCAAGGAATACATTTTTCCTGGACAAATGTTTTCTAAACTGTGAGAGGGGAAACCATGTATAATTTGCTTTGTCCATTACGTGTCTTCTAGTTCAAAAGCTGGGTTTTTCAAAATAGATTTAGTTTTTAAGTAAGTGCACTTCAACAAAGAAACAAGTACCGTGCATGTTACCGGTATTTCAGATCACCCATAATACAAGGCATTTTATGTTGTAAGATCGTACATGTCCAAGAACACTAGGGTTAGTTTATGTTAGAAATGGTGCTTGCGGGTGGTGGTGTAATCATTGTCAAGACATGAAGTGCAAGCTACTGCTCTGGACAAGCATTTCAGTGCAGACAGGCTGACCCTGAAGTCAGAGATTTTCAACCCGCTGAAGCAAGAAACAGTTCTTTCCCACTTTGTCCTTGAACAATTAGAACAAGACAAATAAATTAAATAAATCTCTGATTGGAAGCGAGGTGAAGAAATACTCAATACTAGTGGAAACTCTGCACAGGAGCAAACACTATGTACCTAGTTTTCTAAGTAAAAGTAGGTGCCTGAAAAAAGATACACGTGATTTAAATAACTATATATGTAAGGCCAGAGAGCTTACAAATATTTTTACAATCAAATGCAGAAAGGGGTGTAATTTTTTTTTCTTATGCAGACTAGGCTAATATCCTTCACCACCTTATTGCCATTTAAAGCTTTTAAGCACAGAAGCAATATTATTTAGAAGTAGGAGACTATTTATTATTCTCAAGGTCAGATGCTTATCTACAACCCACTAGACTTTAATCAGTGCCACTGCTTTGTGAGAATAAACAACTCAGACTGTGGATTCTCTTCCATACTATGAAGAAAACATGATGGCGGGAAACATCATCTCTCCTGAGTTCTGTAAAAGCACTTGTAGTTTCCTGTGACTGGTCTCTATAATTTGATTATATTTCTTTCCCTTTTCCTACCTTTCATGCTGTCATTGGTCCCATGACNTCCAGATAAGAAATCACAGAGACACCTGAGATGCTAACATCAAAAAAAACCCCTAATTTTTCTAGAAGAGTGGTGTACAGACTTAGAGCTAAGGGACAAAAATATCCTACCAGTCCAAACACGTCAAGCANCACACCCTTTGTCACTGTCACAAACATTACAGTTTTTAATCAGGAAGATATATTATAGATATATAATATCTATATTATATCTATATTCTAGTTATATAATATCCATATAATATAAATATATAATATAAAAGATATATTACAGAAAAATATATATTTTTAATTAATATTCTGCAATGAAAGAATTTCAGTACTGGTGGTAAT
>VZRU01018741.1:102647-141157 GCA_013398155.1 Pedionomus torquatus | reverse complement strand
CAACCTATTGACTAAAAATTATGAACTTAACTTAAAACTAACCCAGTTCTCAAAACCTAAAAATGTGATACTGGGAAACTGTTCTATGTGAAGTATTCATGAAGGAGAGAAAAAAAAATAAAATCCTGCAAAATAAATTATGAAGTATTTTCTCAGCTCCTTTCAGGACACCAAGTGATGTGCTTTGGTGTCTCAGAGTTTTCTCTGCTTTAAACATAAAAAATCATCATATTTTAAAATTTAATGAAGAAGTCATAAAGATGTTACAAAGGATCTGTGAATAACAGTTACTTCAAAAGTATTTTAGGTAGGTAAAGTTTAATGTTGGCTTTAAAATAAATAGTTTATCATTTGCCAACAAAATCATCTACCTTTTGCTGGTGAGATTTTATTTTGGGCAAGATGTATTAAATTCCAGGGAAAATACACAGTTTGCAAAATTATTTCCCAAAGTATATCCAGTATCTGATTTGGTGTGTTAGTATCTACATTTCAATTATCAATAGCAGAATATTTTTCTGTTTTTATACACAAGTAGAGGAAGTATCACTATAGTGATCACCAGTACTCATACACTTTTCTGGGCATTTGGTATTTGACATTGATCTTACCTGCTCCTCGTGCTTCTCTATAAATGAAAACCTATGTCATCCCTATGCATCTNTCATACACTTTTCTGAGCATTTGGTATTTGACATTGATCTTACCTGTTCCTCATGCCTCTCTGTAACTGAAAACCTGTGTCATTCCTATGCATCTCTGACTAAATACCCTCTCCATGACCAGAAAAGGGGCTACCGACTGCTATTCTTGGCCCACACTGATGTTTGGTTTGATGCAGCACAGCCACTATGCTTTTTTGTAGCACAAACTTTAATCATAGAATCATAACATGGTTCAAGTTGGAAGGGACCTTAAAGATCATCGAGTTCCAACCCCCCTGCCATGGGCAGGGAAACATCCCACTAGACCAGGTCACTCAAAGGTGTACTGCATTTTCCTACATGACATTTTCTGCCAGTAGATCTTCTCCTTTTTGAACTTCCAAAATGTTTCTTCTAAATGTCTAAACAGTTCATTCTGTGTTACAACATTGTGATTAGTTTAATACCACTTATTAAAAATATTTAAGACCTATTAAAAAAATTACAGTTTTACTCAGTTTTACAACTGAGAGCGGGAAATTATGCACAGTAGAAATCAAGTTAACACTAAAGGAGTTAATCCCATAACATTAAAATAGGCATGCAACTTCAATCCTTCCAGATACCTCTGGAGGTATCTCTCTCCATTAACTATGCAAAAATAAACACAGATGCTTTAAACCTTACCTATATTAGGTACTTAAAGGTGGCCTAAAATTTGCAGCGTGAAGCTTCGACATGTACATGTTCAAGCCATACTCATGTCTTTGAACATTACTCCAGATACAGTTGTATGTATTTGGCAAAAATTGAGACGTGGACAAGCTCAGATACAATAAAAAGACTTTAAAATACAAATTAAAACAGGATAGCAAACTTTCAGTGGCTGGAATTTACTAGTGAAGAACGTTGCATTTGAGCTGTCACCTAAATGTGATGATGTCATAGAACCAATAGAATCATTTAGGTTTGAAAGGACCTTTAAGATCGAGTCCAACTGTTAGCCTAACCCTGACGAGTCCTTAAGTGCCACATCTGCACATCTTTTAAATACCTCCAGAGATATTGTGCAGGACCCAGAATTTGGCGGTGTTGAACCTCATCCCATTGGCTTCAGCCCATCCGTCCAGCCTGCCTAGATCCCTCTACAATGCCTTACTACCCTTAAGAAGCTTGACACTCCCATCTAACTTTGGTGTCCTCTGCAAAGTTACTGAGGGTGCACTCGACCCCCTCGTTCAAATCATTGATAAAGATATTAAAGAGGATTGGCCCCAGTACAGAGACCTGGGGAACACCACTTGTGACTGGCTGCCAACTGGATTTAACTTCATTCACCACCCCTCTCCAGGGCCAGTCCTCCAGACAGTGTTTCACCGGCGAAGCACACACCCCTCCAAGCCATGGGCAGCCAGTTTCTCCACAAGAATACTGTGGAAAACGGTGTCAATGCTTTGCTAAAGTCCAGATAACATCCACAGCCTTCCTTCATCCACCAAGCGGGTCATCTTGTCATAGAAGGAGTTCAGGTTTGTCAAGCAGGACATGCTGATTGGGCCTGACCACCTGGTTGTCCCTCATATGCCACATAATGGCATTTGGGACGATCTGCTCCATAACCTTTCCCAGCACAAGCTCAGACTGACAGGCCTGCAGCTCCCTAGATCCTCCTTCTGGCTGTTCTTGTGGATGGGCATCAACATTTGTCAGTCACCAGTCAACGGGGACCTCCCCAGTTAGCCAAGGCTGCTGGTAAATGACAGAACGTGGCTTGGTGAGCACTTCCACAGCTCCCTCAGTACCCTCGGGTGGATCCCATCCAGTCTCCCAGACTTGTGTGTGCCTAAGTGGTAGAGCAGGTTGCTAACGAATCACAGCACCAAAGCCATCTGTTCTCACTAGCAAGCCTTTATTTCAGATCATTAAATTTACATTCATGTACCTAAAAACAAAATACTGGGATGTGGTTGAAAAAATTGCTTCTAGATAAGTATTTTTAGATATTAATAATATATTATGACTGTTGTTTAAATTTTGAATATTTTTATTTCTTAATTATGTTTTAGCACCAGCAAGTAATTAATTTTCATCATACTTTCTACTTGAAAGATTTCAAGAACCTAGAGGCATTCTGTGAAAGCTTTGAACTTTTGATTTCCTTTGTACTTTATATTTCTCTCCTTATTCTGCTGGTTCACTCTTACATATTGACAGATAAAGCAAAAAGGTCACAAGTAAAAAAGACAGCTCCAGCAGCGCTAAAAACAATAAAGTATTGGAGTAAACAGAATAAAAAGTAAATCTTTAAAAACGTAGTTCATGAAGGCAACAGAGACTGAAGTTGAAACAATTTACTAAAGTGTCCTTTAGAAACACTGTTGTCACTAAAGATTACATCTCATCTCCGAAGCTACTAAACTGAACATCTTTGACATTCCAGTTTTCTAAACCATGAGTGAAATTAGTTCTTAAGTGGACTTAAATTACTAAGCCCTGACATTTTGCAGATTTCCCCAGGAATCTCATACTTTTCAAATGAGAACCTTTCTTCTTCATTATAGACCTCTTGGGGACAGAAACCACTAACTATTCCCAACTAGGAGTGTTATTTTGTATATAAACAAGTAAAATCACCCAAGTAACTTAAGTTTTAGTCTTCTAAAAGGAAAAAGCCACTACATTTCTTTCAGAGAATTTCCAAACAGCTATGACTACATGACACCCAGGGTGTCTGCAGCAACAGTACAACAAAGCACATGTAATATCTTCCAGAAATACTGTTGTTTAGGAAGAGGGTGTAGTTTTCTAACATCAATGGCAAGACTTGACATTTACATACTTTACTATGGATCACTCTTGTGACTCATATATTTACGGTGACGTAGTGTACCATACTTTTATAGCACTTAGTGTGCTATATTTTGCACATTGTTTAATTTAAGAGTGTTACTTTTAATGTAAAGTGTGTGTCCAGCTATAGTAATGATCTACTGGTGGTGTTACCGAAGCAGTTAAAAAAAGCAGCATCAGTAATATTAACTGCAATACTAACCATTTTTTTTCTTTAATTTATAAAAAAACAGCCAAGTTGCAAAGAATTACTAAAGGTAATTAGTAAGCAGCAAATACCTCTATCGCCAACAGTTTGCTTTTTCTTTATTAGTTAAGGGATGACACGTGGACAGAACCAGACAGGCTGCTAGCTGGCAGCTGGGTAAGTGAGCAATAAAGAGGTCAACATTATAACAACTAAAGTCAGTGTTTGCCACATCAGGCTGTTGATAGGTTCCTGAAGAGATCCGAGGACTAAAGAAGGAAAGATGAAAAAAAAACCCTCAGCGTTGATAAACGCAAAGAACAAAGCAAGAATGGGGTAATGTTGGACTTGCCGATTTTCCCTCAGAAGACTACAGCAGACTCCTACACAGACAGAGAAATAAAAGCAGGAGGCAGAAAATGTGATGTATGCATAAAAGGCCACTTTAAATTATTTGAGGAATGAATATCCAGATGAGATGTCACTGCTGGATACGCAGAATATTGTTTCTGGCCTATAAGGAAATAACATCAGGCAGAGTTCCTCCCTGAGAAGGTGCAGCTGGTGTGGTTTTGTTCACGTTGCTCACCAGAAAAAAATCACAATTGCCTTCTGCTGGCTTCTTCTGCAAGACATGTCGCACACTCCAAAAACACAACTCTGGGGCTCTGAAAGGAAGGGTGTAACCCTGTGGAGGAATGAGCACAGCCAGCGGGAGTGTGGCCCTGCTCCTCAGAGAAGGAAGCTCTGCTCCTGAGGACAAGCAGCAAACACTCAGAGCATAAAGGGCTGCCACAGTCACTGAAACGGCATCCTCGCCTGGAAGGTAGATCAGCACAGCTGGGATGCATTGAGCAGCTCAACATAAGTGCTTCTGCATTATGGGATTCGGTTTCAGAATTCTCAGAATTCAAGAATGAATTTGAAACAAGAGAGATTATTCCCAAACCAAAACACGCTGTTCCGCCAGCTGCCCATGTTGGCCATTACAGTCGCCTAATGCGCCTGCTGTGCTGAAGACAAGGAGCAAGATGATCGCATAGACAGTTACATTTCCACCTACATCATCTGTCATTGACTGGATATTTCAGTTCCCCAAACTCAGCAAACTGGCGAGGGTACTGCTGCCCCCACCGCTGAATTCTGATAAATCACTGAATGCTACAGCACTGGCCTTTCCTTCACCTACATGTTGTGAAGGCTGTGGTTCACCTGTGCAGTACTTCTTCATCATCATCCTCGTGGTGCAACACGCTGCCACATCATGCCATTCTACCTATAGCCAAGTCTGGATATTCACTTCCCTCCTTGGTCAACCAAGTTCTAAAAATGACCACCACATACCCACCACAGAACATGTTCTCTCTAAACATTAAGAGGAAAAACTGTTTGAAAAATTATTGAGAAGGGGAAAATCTTATCACTAAAATCTTATCACTATTCCTGAATAAGAATGTTGAGCGATCTTAGCCACACTGCAGCACATCCAAAACATTCTGAGGCTGAAAGCATACCCAGAAGGAAAGGATAAGTGAGTGTATCACTAGACAGATTATTCCGTGTGACATGCAAGACGCCATCCAAGAAGCTGTTGTCTCGAATCTGTGTCAATGCCACTGTGTTTTTCATAAAAGAACCCCCAGCCTGTGGCAGACTCTTACTTGAAATGAGTCAAGATCACAAACACCTACCATAGCAGTTTCTGCTTTTTGTCAGGTGTGACTAATGAGTTACTGTCATATCCAGCAACAGATCTGCATTTCTAATGAATTTGAGGACTTTGCTGGAAATCTCACTCATTTAAGCTATCACTATCAAGCGATCAGGCTGAATAAATGATGCAGATGGTTGCAAGTGCCTTATAAAGAATTCTTGAGGCAGACTGGCCAACAAGGTTTGTCAGATCCCTCACCTGCCGCAGGTCTTGTCCACAGCTGGGTAAGGACCGTCCCTGAGCAGCAGCACTACAACATGGACTCCACCTCTGTTAAATGTAGGGGGTTTTATTCCATCACTGAGAGGCCCAAATTCACAGCCCAACTATCCTCATTCCATTTACTCAGGAGAGACACATTGCGGCTGTGCTTTGAGTCAATGGGAAGTTGCAGTGTTCCAAGAAAAGTGCCCAGCCGAAGGAGGCAGAATTATTCTAGATATATGCTGCATGTCCATGTTGTAGAGATGGTTATATCATATAAGAAGGAGTATTTATATCAAGGTTCACTACCATTTTGGTTGACAGAATGAAAGTTTATACAGCGTGTAGGGAGAGCCAGATGGAAGAGGTGAAACTGGATTTAAAGGTTGTCCCAGAAACCTAGATAGAACAGGCAGCAGAGGCAGGAAATAGGAAGCTATACATACCTAGTATGTATGGTTTTGCATGCTGTGAGCAATTGTACAACTGCTGACCATCTGAGTGGTGGTGTAGAGTTGGCTACACATGGAATCACTCTGAGCAGATGTTTGAGCTACATCGCTTGTGGGTTGATCACCAAATTGTCCTAGTAAAGCAGTCCTGAGGATCTGCAGCAGCCACTCCTGTCATCAATGGCCAAAGTCCTGGCTAAGATATGAGAGAGTAGAGGTGGAGAGGTTTTATTCACACGACTGCAGGAAACACATCAGCGTGTGCACTACTGTCCGGATTATTTATATTCTTCCACTGTGGTTATGGTGTTGAGTATGGGAATATGTGGGGCAAGTGTGGAGAGAACACCAACTCTTCCAATTCCCACCCACTTGCTCTTTCAGTAAGGGGCCTCTGCCAAATGTGTACTGATGAGAGATGCACACATTTTCCCCATATAGTTTCAGAGCCAGGAGGGATAAGTGGAATTCAATGCATGCCTCTCTACCAGCTGTTGGCAGGCAGGAGATCACTGCAGGAATAAGTAGACAGAAACAACAGACAATGGCAAATCATGATACCTGTGCCAAACTCTCTAGCAGGCTTGAGGAGCTGCAGTGAAAGCTGAAGATACAAATATTAAAAGTAAGTGCAAGAAAGAAGGAATAGAAGTCATTGTTTGGAAGTTTTGTTATTGTTGGAAACTTTTGATAAGATTTATATCTCTATGAATTTTTCTGGGGCTGCTTCTAAAGACTGGGAAAAAAAGTGGTCCTTCACCTCTGCCTTCTCTCTCCTCTTTCTCCATCCTGCTTCTCATATTCCTGCCAGCTTGGCCATGCCCTGTACACTTACAGTGACATCTTCATGGTATGGAGCTCACCAATGCGCTGGAGCTGCATCTCTAAGGTGAAGCTGATCAGTCCGAGCCTCACCATGTAACTCTTAAGACAGAGAGCTGTAACTCTGCTTTCTGTGTGTTTTGTGCACACTTTACAGGCTCGCAGAAGCATACACATTTAGATGAGCCTAATGGAAGCAGTACTCCTTGAGGTGGATGCCTAGGTCTTTCAAGTACATCTTGCGTATAGTGAAATTAGCCCGTCTGGCCTGAAGTAGCTGCATAATGATCAAATGTAGGCACTTAGCTTGCATGAGGTGTTTAATTGCATCACAGACAGTCAATTTCCCGTATTTCTGCCTTTGGACTGAAGCACGTTAAACCTTCTGAAAACCAACATAGAGGAAATCTTAAAATACAGAGTCATCAGGAGTTGCAAGAACGTGTGCTGGATGGGTACTGCTGAGGACAGTGACAGTAGATAGACCTTAGCAGGAGGAAAGTGCACAGGAGGGCATAAAAGGTAGTTAAAGGAATGAGAAGGCTGAGGCTGGAAGAGTAGTCATTAACGCTGACAGGCTGTTAAGTAGACAGGGAAGAGAAAAGGAAGATGAAACAAACCGGGATAGATGAAAGGCAGCTGGTTATGGTTGGGAAGGACAATGATTCAGTGACCGAGAGCTACTCAGCAAGAGACAAACTTGGTGAACGCACAGCCCAAATGAACTTATTATTTGTTCAAAATTTTCTTGTAGCAAGTGTAAAAACAGGTCATAACTGCAACAGCCTCAGGTAGCATAGAAAAGATGAGCAGAGCACATTCTGATGAGAGGCAGAGTCAGAAGTCTAAAATCTGAGCAGATACATGACTGTGAGCACCGAAGTGCTCTTGTAACAGAAATAAGTACATATACCCTCCCTCCATTCTTCTTTTATATATAATCATTTGCTAAAGATGACAACGAAAGTGTCTAAGAAACTGAAGACAAACAGTTCAAGAGCAGAAACTTTACTGACTTTACTGGTGGTTGCATACTGGTAATGAGGATTTCTGAAAACTAAAGATTTAAATGTGAAACACCTTATCGTTATTGCCACATGTTCCAAAAACAAATGCTACCCATGGTCTTACTAGCAACATCAAAGCTTTTGAAATTTTTGTGGAAGTCTTACATTTTCCATTTGGCTCAAAGACACAGAGGAAGGCTCTTCAAAGCCTTTAGGAATCTATCACAAGCACAGTTACATATATTAATAAGAAAATGCCCTGGCCTTGTAACAAAAAGTTGAGCTTGCACATTATAGACAAGTCCAATAGGTTGAATTACAGGTGGACTAATAGGCAAAAATACTGATACCAGCTTATTTCCATTTCAACAAGAGTCTGATATATTAGATGAAAAAGTTGGAAATCTTTCAAAGAAAAAATTGCTTGGTATTTTGAAAGCAACTATCATTTTAGCATATTATGTGGAACTAAAGGCCAGAGGAAAAGATTACTATTCAAAATGTTCTTCTTTTATTCTCTTACTTAGATACTCTCTGGCAGAAATGGTGAAAATGTAGATTTTAACCTTTCAGATATCTACTTCACATGATTTCACTGAGTATAATATTGCACTGTCATATTTCTCTGTAAGGCAGCTGATGATGTTGATGAAACAAATGGCATCTTATGATTGCAGAGGTAATGGCATTGATTGACCAAGAATTTAATTAGAGAAGTTTCACAGAGAGAATCTGAAAGATTTAAAGCTTTAACTTGGTAGCTAAAGTCATCCTGAGCAGAGTGTTTTGACACATTCTTATTTCCATCATGGAAGTAACCAAAAAACTTAAAGCTTTTTACAAGAAGTGAAAGCTCGATTAGATCTGGAAAATAACTCAAGTATCCTGAAATATAACTCAAATATAAATTACTATCCTAAGCATTTAAAATGTTGTTTTTTGCTTTTTTTTGGTGGAGTTTGCTTTTTCCCAAAGCAGTTAAAAAACTACATATTAGTAGTATAATATACAATTTAATTTAATTTCAAAGCAACATGACTCCGTCTCATAAGTGGATTTCCATTATACTATTCCCAGATGACTGTGTCTAATATAGTCTATAAATAGAAAGCCAACTCACAAAGCACAGATTGGGCTTTGTGGTTGAGAATCAATGGGTCTGGCAGTGCCAGTGATGCCTTCTGTTGGAATAAAATATAGTTCACAGCCAAAAATTACGTATGTGAAGGCATGTGTATAAATGCCACTCCAAAACTTGTGGCATGTTACAGTAAAGCACTGAAAACAACCAAGGAAAATTTTAAAATTCTGAATGTAGATGTGACAATATCACAAAGTGGGACTTAATTAACACTTTTTGTGGAAGGGATCTGAAATAAAACCTTATGAAATTTAAATCTCATGCTACATCCTATTTAAGCAGAGTGCACCTACTTCACATAAAATTCTGAAGTGGGCAGTCTTATCAATTTTGTGCAGACCAACTACATTGCGGGAGTGGTTTAAACTCACTTTGCAACAAAAGCCCAAGGCGAGCAAAATGTCTAAGTTAGTAGTAGGAATGTCTTTTTGCCACTAGAAGAGATAATGAATCCTATTACTAAAACGCAGCGGTAAGCCCAATTTTGAAGTCACATATAAGTTATAACTTTAAAATTAGCATTTTTAATTTTACTCCCACTTTTAATACAGTTTCCTAGCAAACTGGCACATAAAAAATGTAAAGAGCAAACAGCAGGCAACAATCAGCTCTTGATTATGCGCTCTCAGACTTTGATGGGGTTGGATAACCTGGGTAACCCGAAACCATGTACAACAGAAGACAGATGTGAAATTTGGCCGTAAGAAGACACTGCAAGGGTGGCAGTGGGAAAAGGGCAGCGCTGCTGCTGCTGAGTGTGGAGCAGGGAGATCCCCCAGCTGGCACCCAGCAAGCAGTCAAGAACATATTGTGGGCTCAGCCTGGGCACGCCTGCTCTCCTCCTGACATGAAACCAGCTCACGCAGAACCCGCTCCCCTGGCTGCGCACCAGCAGCACACTTAACCCTGAGACTGAATAATTCATCCTTGGATAATCAGGAGGAGACCGTATCTGCACGAGCTGAGTCTATTTATTAAACACGTCACCTGGCACTGTGGCCACAGCAAGCGAAGGCAAGTTTTCACTTGCCATATGCTGTCTATTGAACGGGGTTCAAATGCTCAGATCTTCACCGCATTAGCTGCTTACTCAATTTAAAGATGAAGGTAACATTTCCCATAACAAACTTCAACCCAGTATTATGGATGTTCCTTTAGCCTGCCGTTTTGCTACTGTTAGGTATTATTTTTTTACATGAGCTCAGCATGGAGAAGTAGTTTAGACAGAAGTGACGTACTTTCTTAGTAAAAAGAAAGAGAGTAAAANGTTAGGTATTATTTTTTTACATGAGCTCAGCACGGAGAAGTAGTTTAGACAGAAGTGACGTAAAGTACTTTCTTTTTACTCTCTTTTTCTTCCTTTCTCTTTCAAACATTTAAAGTTATTCATAGAATCATAGAATGGTTAGAGTTGGAAGGGACCTCAAAGATCATTGAGTTCCAGCCCCCCTGCCATGGGCAGGGACACCTCCCACTAGAGCAGGTTGCTCAAAGCCCCATCCAGCCTGGCCTTGAACACTTCCAGGGATGGGGCATCCACAGCTTCTCAAGGCAACCTGTTCCACTGCCTCATCACCATCACAGGAAAGAATTTCTTCCTATTATCTAATATAAATCTCCCCTCTTCCAATTTAAAACCATTACCCCTTGTCCTGTCACTACACCTGCTGACAGAGTCCCTCTTCAGCTCTCCTGTAATTCCTTACCTTAGTTTTAATTTTGCATGAACTACTATCTCTTTGTACTCACATGCTCATGTAGCCCTTATCAATGCCTTTCAGATGTGTATTTTCCTTGGTTGTGCTACCCTATATTTAAAGTAAACAGTAATCCCAGATGTCTGAGCAGTCCACCATATATTTGAAGTGCACTAAAATCTTCAGGCATGCAGGAATATAGAAGTTTAAAATATTATTGCTAATAGTCACCAAGAGAAATAAGACTAATCGCTGTCATACCTTCTCATGATATTATACTGCCATCGTCTCTGGTGGAGAACAAACTATGCTGGCAACCCATCTGTTCAGCTTCAGTTAAAGGATCTAGAAACATTTTTAACACAGGCTTTGCACATAGCTATCCAACATACAATAGGACCAAAATGTGCTGCTGAATTTACTGCCTAGTCAACTGAATATTGTTTTAATGATACTTTTATTTACTTCTGCAAAATGTAGAATTCTGACAGACTACAACCAAGAATGCTCTTTTCACTCTAGCACGTTGAATTGGTAACTTCCCTTAAAATTGCTAATATTTAATAAATCATATAATTAGTACTAATCTTTCGCACACACAAAATATATTTTCCTTTTGAAACATTCAAATCTTTCAGAAATCTACGCAGCTAATTCTCTTGAATCACTACATTTAAGTACAGTAATTCAAAAGCAAGGCAACAAGCCATTATGTAAAAAATTTACAAATATATTTTAAAAACAGGATAATTTAGGGCCAAATGTACAATGTAAAGTCATTTTAACCCTAAAATATGTAGCTGTATGGCCACTGTGGCTAGTAGCACAGTTAAAAACATAATTAGACTAATACTTTTGTACAAAGAAATATGCTGCTATTATCTCAGTGGGAGATAACCCCGGCCTTTAACTTGAAATAACTCAGCAAGTTACCTTCCTGATAAACAATGCAATATTAATATCACAGTTGGGAGCAGTTCTCTGAACACTCACAGCAGGTATCAAATTCGTTGCTCAATTTCTGTTGGAAATGTAGCATTCCTTTCTAATGGGTATCAAACAAGAGGAAAAAGTAGAGTTCAAGATATAATTAAAGTAATTTCGTATTAGGCTAAAGGACAAAACAATCCTCCGAGCAGCACATATTAAATCATGAGAAGCAAAAATGTTACAAATTATTCAAGCCACATGTAATGGTATGATGCAAGGCTCTTAAGGTATCAGCAACACACAAATAAGCACATAAAAATTGAAAAAAATGCACAAAGACTTGGGGAAACACCTCTGTATGAGTTCAACCAATGCTGAGATTATAAATCCAATTTCATAATATAATATGAAATTTGATTTATGAGTTCAATCAATGCTGAGATTATAAATCAAATTTCATAATATAATATGATCTCATAGATAACCCACTTTTTTTTTTTTAAAAAAAAGTTTGCTAAAAATACCAGTAACAGTCTTCAGCACTTTCTAGATTTTTGAAGAAAAAGAAACACTGCTTTTGTGAATAGGAAAGGGTGTCTGACTGCTGTTTCTTTCACACTTGAACATCACCGTTCTACACCTTTTAGTGCACAAGATGAGAGGTTTTTTTTGTGACAATGCATGTTATTTGGTAACAGACTGAAAATCAAATGTAACGCACACGCCCAGTAGGCCACTCTGCTTAATTTCTAGATTATTCCAAATCGCATTACCAAGGAATTCTCTTGGAAAAACAATAAACTGTACTTATCATGAGGTTTTCGTATCTCAACATAATTTTCAATGAGCAAAGTTATGATAAATGCTCATTTATGCTGTTCTTTTATTCTCAGCCTAAAGTTATCCATAGCTCATTCTGGCATTCCTCATGGCTCCTCTTTCCCTTCTGTTAAAACCTGAGATAGAAGATCAAGGGTTCAGTGCACTGAAAAATTCAAAAAAGGAAAACGGTATTTCCTGAGGAAAAACAGAATTGCACTCAGAATCTGTAAACCAGTTTTGTCTCTGAGGAATGTATATACCAGATAAATAAATAATACAATAATTAAAAAAAAAATACCAGAGGAAATGGTCTGCAGTTGCAGCAGGGGAAGTTTAGATTAGATATTTGGAAGAATTACTTTACTTCACTGAGAGGGTGGTCAGGCACTGGAACGGCCTGCCTGGGGAGGTGGTGGAGTCACCATCCCTGGAGGTATTTAAGAAACATGTAGATGTGGCACTTCAGGGCATGCTCCAGTGGCCAAGATCATTGGTCTGGGTGATTTGTTTTGTGGGGTTTGGGTTTTTTTGTGGGGTGTCTGTGGTGGTTTTTTTGCTTTGGGGGTTTTTCTTGTGTGTGTATGGTTGGACTCGATGATCTCAAAGGTCCCTTCCAACCATGAAAATTCTGTGAAAATTCTGTTTTTGATGATCATATTGTAAGGAGTTTTGTTTTACAGTATTTAGATTACTTTTTTAAAGCGCCTTTTGTGTTTTTTGGCAATTTCAAAGAGTAAGGAAATTTTATAGCTATGGAGTGCTCAGCAGTTTATGCATCAGAACAGACAAAAAAGAAACTTCTGAAATCCCACAGTCAGCTGCTTTTATCTGCAGTTGCTTTTAATTCTACATAAAATAAAGCGAGATTAATCAGAATGTCAGCTGTCCTGCCTGTCAGTATTATCTGCTGATGGAATAAACAGACCACAAAATGTAGAGCCTGTGTATTGTAACATATTGATGTTTTACTGCACAACAAAAAAAAAAAAAAACAAAACCCAGTCAGTGATTTGTGTTGCCTTTTGTAGAATCCTTCCTCACAAAATTCTTTTTGTTATGTTAGCAGGTGTTGAGATCAGATATTGATAGATAGATAGACAGACAGACAGATAGATTGATAGATAGATATGAAAGACATCCAACTGTTATTGTTGAAGGCCTCCATTCCCTAACATATTCCCTATATTTTTCAAAAATAACTGAGTTATATTCTTAAAAAAATAATGCTAATAAAACAATGAAGACCATAGAAACATCTGCACAGTACGGCAAACAAGACTGGATTAAAAGCAGCATGTCAGCAACCACTAGAACCATACGTCAAAGAAAAAGTTGCAGAAGGAAATATTTTTTTAAAAAGAACAGCTTTGCATTCAGCCTGGCCATGCTATCATAGATCTCTCGGTTGTGAAGGCTGCAGCATGGCTGGGACATGGTTGCAAAAAGACACAACAGCTCATAGGAATTTTTTTTAAAAAAAGCAGAAACAGAATAGATTGAGAAAAATCTTCCAGACAACGCAGGCTTTAGAGGGTTCAGGCAAGTCAGTAAGCTGAGATCAGAATCTCATTAACAAAGAATTGAAGTAGTGTAAAAATGTAAGAGGGCAAAATGCAATACTACCCAAGTGAGCCCATGACAAGGAATTCCTCAGTTGGAGACAACAAAGGAAGAGAAAGATATGACTGCCTTAATCAGGTAAACTAATGTCTGCATGATATGGCTTTGTGAAAATAATGAATATTATCCTAAAATGCGTTAATGCCACGGTGGTGATAAAATCTCACTGAATGTACTCTATACAATTCTATCTTCTTCAGAAAACGTACAGTTAAACAGGATCAGATTCAGAAAATAAAGCTACTAGAAAGATCTTAGGAATGGCAACACTATCAAATAATAGTACATGACAAAATTGTATCTTGCTCATAATTGTTCTCCATAATGGAACAAGAAGACCTATTTAAACTAAAGCAGTATTAACACGTAACAAGAAGAGTAAATCGATTTTGACTAAAGCTGACACTGGACATTTCAAAGTGGTTTCTAACCAACAAAAGTAGCAACAGCAGACAAAGTGATAGGTTTTAAATTGATACAGATACATTAGCAGGATTCTAATTAGCATTTACTTATTAAGGCAAAGGACTGGATCTAAGCATCTGTTAATGTCACTCCCAGGCTTATGCTCTACTTTCCTGCAAGCCAACCAGTAAGGTAAAAAGTTGCACAGAAAGCCCAATAAAACAAAAAGCTAAAGGTGTCTCAATGGGTTACTAGAAGAAATCGGTTATTTTATTTTTACCCTTGGTCTTAAGATACAGAATGTATTTCTAAAGGAAGACTGAGAGAGCAAATAATTCACCTCATCCAACTCTTTGTGACATTCGATTACTAATTATGTTCTTTAATGAAATATTTGGGTTACCTTATCTTTCCCACAAAAAGGAGATGCAGGATTATATACAAACATTAAGGTTCATTACTAACCTGTGGGAAGGAAGACTGACCCCATGACAAGAGGAAATAAAAGCGGTGTCACTCCACTCCCACGCAGCCACAATAGAAAGAACCGAGAATGTCTCATCTCTGCAGACCACATCATAATGAGTGTGATCAGTTATATTTTAGCTCACAGAAATACAAGTATTATTTACATATGCTTTAAAGTTTGTAAAAAAATGCATCAGATGGCGACTGATTCCTTGTCTGCCCTGAGTCCTTGTCAGCCCTTAGTCGGATCCAGTCCTTCATACTCCCTCTCAGCAGAACTACTTTTGCAATTGCAAACATGCAGGTTTGGGGCCCATTCTTGTATTTCCAGCAATTACACCAGCCCCCACATGCATTACTTTCCAGGGATTTCACACCCAGAGAACAGAACATCAATAAGGTGTATCCTTACATGGTCAAACAGACAACATACGTTGGCAATTTAAAAATGCAGAGATACACAACAGGAATAGGTAAGGGAAAAAAAAAATTAGGTTTTCAAACCCTATATATTATGCTATGTTTTTCCTATGGAGTCTGTAACAAAACGAACCTGAAGGTTGCAGCTTTGTTCACTAGGCTCTTCCATTCAACAAACACAGTAGATGAACAAAACTTCTATGACAGCGAAAAGTGAAATTGTCTATATAGACTACCACCGAACACTACTGCCTTCATCTGCACGTCACACTGATTGCTGTTTATATTGCCATGACGAGTCAGAACCCAGTAAAACGTGAAGAAAAACTGATGATGCCAAACTGATCTATTCATACCAGACAACAGCACCATGTAATAAAATCAAACTTTTGCAAATGCTCTGCATCTGTTACTATGGAAACCTAATAAGCAGTTTTTTCTTCTTCTATTCTGACAGTCCATTTTCATTTGCTAGAAAATTGTATTTTAAAGTCCCTCAGGAAGATCCAAAATAATCTGTAAAGTGGAAGAGTGAGGTAACATCTCTGACTTTTCCAAAACCCATCATACTCGGAAACAAGTTCTACCTTCCAGCCAGGGAAAGGAGAATGAAAAACTCAGAGTACTGACCAGATCAGAGATTCAGCAAACTGCACCTAAAGATATTTAGCAAACAGATCAAATAAAAATTAACACCCCCACCCACATGATTTAATAAATGTAAACAGAAAGGGGGAAAAATATATGATACATGGTCTGCAAATGGAGGAAAATCTTTGACGAGGTCTGGAAAGAATATGGGGGAATTGGGATTTTGTCTCTTCATTGTATCATACAAAAATCTGTAGCTGTCTGAGGGATTTTCAGTTGGTCTCTCTGATACAGTAAACAAAGAGTGATCAATACTAAAAGGTATGGATTGAAGCTAACAGAACGGAATGTTTTAGTATGAATGTTCCATTACGCAAGATTTAATTCAACCGATACTTTAAATGTCAAATAGTGAAGCGAGTACACTGAGATGATAAAATAGTAGGCGTGTCCATCAAATCCAACAGGAATGTACATGTGAATACTCTGTGTTCTGGGGTTCATATTACCAATTATTCTATTAAACCATCCTCAGCCACTTAGAAAATGGAAAAGCTTTCTCTTACCTTAACTTGCTCTTATTTTCAGCCTCCTATGTCTGCTCTGACGTTTTTGTCTTTAAAACGTATCTCAGCTCACTTCCTGCGGACACCAGCTTGCTTTGCCCACACAGTCATGTAGTGGTATTAACACAGAAACTATTGCATTTCAGTTTTGTAAGTTACTGCCCCTAACAGTGGGAAGGACATAAATCTACCTCACCACCTTTGCTGCTATTATTATACAGTACATTTCCATGAATGGTGGTGAATCTCTGAAATGAGGCAGAGTTTAAAAACTGCAACAAAAACCAAAATGGACAAAAAATACAGAGTCTAAAAATCCTACTAGCTATTATTTCAACTTTCTGCTTTTTTGTGTCTGTCTGTCTGTCTTAAGATATAAAAACACATAAATCTTTACTACTTGTGTGCTGTAAGGGCAGCCACAATTTACCACGTGTACCATCCTTTGAGAAGTATGTTCTGTCAGTGCTCAGGTCTTCACATAGAAAGATGACACAACTGCTTTCCATCTGAAGGAAATAGGCATTTGCTAAACAAGTAAAAAGGCAGCGAAATGTGGATTTCCGAATGACAGGAGGCACCACAACAAGCATGGGAAATCAGAGGGCCAAACAGTCGCCTCTCTCGACCTGCTGCCAGCATCCGACTGTGCTGGTGGGAACTCAGACATCCCATGGGGTCTTGCTGTCCATCAGCTGCTTTCTTCAGTTTTTCAGGAAGGAGGCTGCATCCCCTGAGAAATTGTCCTCGTGTACACAGCAAGGCACCTGCACGAGTCACCAACTAAGCGCACCAGCTCTGTGATTAATCCAGGGCAGTTAAAATGTGTGTGAAAAATGCCAATTTGGCTATTGTCGTAGATCCCCTGGCAGAACATATACAGAAGCTCTGCAGACTATAGCAGAAGTTTCTCTCTTCTCCACCTGCACCTGAAACTTCTCTCTAGCCACCAGTTTGGCTTTTCAGCTGAAATGAGGACTTGAATCCAAACCAGCAACCACAAGTATAAAATGGAAGGATGTTGCAGAATTTTACTCAAGAATGCAGTACAATAAGAAAGCCCTAAACAGTGAAATTATGTATTTCAGNGGGGGAGGCCTGGTATTTCATAAAGAAAATACCAATCTCTTATCTCTATTATGCCACCCAAAGAACTTGCATTGATTTGGAACAGCATGTGACCATAGGAAGTAACAGTTAAGGAATGGAAACAAGGGAACCAGCTGTTTTCCATACGTCTGGCAGGATGCAGATGAGAAAACAAAGACAATTAAGAAACAACCAAAGCTGCTGTCTTGTAAGGGTTTTAACTTTCCTAGAAATGAAATAAAATGTGATAAAGTGGACTACATGTTAAAAAATCCATGAATAAAGAGTCTTCAATTGCTGGTAGAACAACATAGTCCATTTAGAAGCAATTTTTTAAAGAAAGAGATTTTTAAATTTAAAAAAAAAAACTTAAAAGTAATTAAAAAAGAAGAGCTACTATAAAACAGTGGTGAACATTAATAGTAACAACATGAAAAAATTCAAAATGCACACAAAAATCATAACTGAGGAAAAAAAAGGTAAAAGAAAATGATATCAAAGTGAAAAGGATAATGAATTCATTTATGAATCTATGAAGAGGAAAATGATGGCAAAGGGAGAAGAAAGCTGTATAGGTCCAAGTAAGGAAGAAAAAGGCAAAAATAGGGGGATGATAGGAGTGCCTAATAAATGTTTTAGAAGAATATCTATGACAAGAAAAGCCATTCAAAACTGAATTTATGATAGGATTCTTTTTCCAAGTCCAACAAGTCTGGCTATCTTCCAGATGATGGTTGGAGTAATTTAAGTCCAATCCACAAAACTTGACTAACAAGTGATTGGACGGCATAAAAGCTGCAACAATGAATGCTAACATTAATGTAGCAAGAGTAGGAACTACGTTGTTCCTCTTGTGGAGATGACATTTGAGTATCAGGAGGAGGAAGGCAAAATATCGGGGAGGGGAACCAGTAGTATAAACCCATAAACAACACTGTCTAAATAGAGCACCTTGACTATTTTCTTCATGAATGCCAAGATTATCAAAACTGGACAGAGATGAAATTTTGTCTCGTTTTCTTTTTCAAAAACACATCCACAGTAAACCCAATAAAATAGTCTGGAAGAGCACACTGCCTTTTTAAGGAAATATAGTTTGAATTATGGGTATTAACATACAAATAAGTGTACACAGCCCAATTATTGAAGGCAGACCTACTGCTTACAAGTAAATCATGGATATGAGTAAAGGCAACTCAGCTGAGTGGTTTGGAGCATCCAGTCATCTATTTGTTCTTCAGATCTAATCAGAACTGCCATGTAAACAAGATAAAAATCTCCTATTGGAGTGAGCTGCTCTTGGCTTGAATGAACAAAAAGAAGAGGGTTCCTGTGGCTTCTCAAAGGGCTGGGCTTGGCTGTTAAATAAAGTTAAAATAGCTACAGAACGACTGATAAGATAATCAGATTTTAATGAGACTCTCCAATTATTTTTAAAATATAGATGACACGTTCCTTTGGCACTTACAATAAAAGTTTACAAATTACCTTTCTTCTTTTCAACCAGAATTTGATCTGCATACTTTGCATATCAGTTAGAGTACTCTCTGAAAGTGCTATTCTGTTTATGCTAGAGAAACTTTAGCAGTGGGTTACCCAGTAGGCCCCTATATCCGTATAATATTATATACCATCCAGTCTGTGAAACTGTGTGCTCAGGAAGACTGAAATTCTGGAAGGAATCGATTTACTGTCCATATGACTTCCATTTCTCAGACTTCCCCAAAATCTGTACAAAGGGAAAATCCCAGTTTATCATCTGACCACGAGATGAAAGAGAACCAAATCAGGACAGAATGTTATTAGGCATTGTCAGCATGGGGTTTTGAAGAGCAGGTCCTGTCTGACAAACCTGATCTCCTTCTATGACAAGATGACCCAATTATCAGATGAGGGAAAGGCTTGGGTCACAACAACCCCATGCACTGCTATAGGCTTGGGGAAACGTGGCTGGAAAACTGCATGGTAGAAAAGGACCTGGGGGTTCTAATTGACAAGAGGCTGAATATGAGCCAGCAGTGTACCCAGGTGGCATCCTGGCTTGTATTAGAAATAGTGTGACCAGCAGAAGTAGGGAGGTGATTGTCCCCCTGTACTCAGCACTGGTGAGGCCACACCTTGAGAGTTGTGTCCAGTTCTGGGCACCCCAACACAAGACAGATATCAAGGTGCTAGAGCGAGTGCAGAGGAGGGAAACGAAGCTGGTGAAGGGCCTGGAGAATAAATCTTACAAAGAGTGATTGAAGGATCTGGGACTCTTTAGTCTGAGGAAGAGGAGGCTGAGGGAAGACCTAATCACTCTCTACAACTACTTGAAAGAACATTGTAGAGAGACTGGTTCTGGTCTCTTTTTACAGGTAATTAGCAATAGAACAAGAAGGAATGGCTTCAAGCGGCAACAGAATAGGTTTATACTAGACATTAGAAAAAAATCTTCACAGAAAGAGTGCTCAGACACTGGAATAGGCTGCCCAGGGAGGTGGGTGAGTCCCCATCCCTGAATGTGTTTAAGAGACATTCAGATGTGGTGTTGGGGATATGGTGTAGGGGAGAACTTTGTAGAGTAGGGTTGACAGTTGGACTCGATGATCCCAAGGGTCTTTTCCAACCTGATTCCATGATTCTATAAAAAAAAAAACCCAAACATTTGAACCAAAGGACAAAATTCCCCAAAATCCATTTTTTGCATAATGCTGCTCAGGTAGAATATTCTTTCTCAGGACACCTCACACCTTTTTCCTCAAACAACTCTGTCTCACATTTCCTGCCTATGTGAAGAAGCCCAATTGGAAAACAAGATTCTGTTTTATGAAAACCTTCAAGGCAAGATATTTATGTTCAGATTCAGAAAGAAAAAAATCATTGTTGCAAAGTGAATAGGTACTTCCCTTGACAACCTAACCTGGTGATTAGAAAATTCATCTAGGAGGTGGGAAGTCTATATTTAATCATTTCTTCTCTCTGACTTAAAGAACTGACAACTTCTACCTCCCACATAACTGCCCCAAGCATAAGGCTCACTCTCTAGCACCGAATCCCTGACAAAGTTCAAGTTAGCACCAGCTGTTGCTTCCCCTAATGAATAGTTTAAGTGGCATTTTGGCCTGCTTTCCTTCCAGCAGCATTAATCAAATTCCAGGTACTATGGTAGAGCCAGTAAAAAACAGTAAAAGAAAATTTGTTTTCCTCTATTTCAATTTGGTTTTATCCAGCTCATTCAGAAGGGATGTAGCAAAAAAGGAAAGAAAAAAAAAAAAAAAAAAAAAAACAAAAAAAGGAAAGAAAAAACAACAACAAAAAAAAAACACCAAAACTGAATAAATAAGGCAGAAGCCTCAAACAGTGAGGTCCCAGGAGACACCAAATTTAGTTAAATTTCTTTAAGAAAATGTATTCATGACAGTATTCAGAGTATTCTTCCCAGCCTCAGGCAAGAACTTCCCTGATTTTAAAATCTTTAACTCCAGTGAGGAAGATAAAAGTATTGCATCAAATTTACCTCCTGTTAAGTATAAATTGGACTGAAACCTGAAACAATGATCTTATTTTTGAGCAAACCTCACCATGAAGAGACTCTTCAGGAACTTTACATNATCCACCTAGATACTTCCCAGGAACAAGAGCAGATTTACTTTCCATGACTGTCTCCCCTTCCCTTCCCTTCCCTTCCCTTCCCTTCCCCTCCCCTCCCCGTCTTTTAAGGTATTTAATTGGTCCTGATAATGTTATGTGACTTTTTTTTTATTATTATTATAACTGCAGAGTCTAATGATATTTGCTGTTTTTCAAACTCCTGTCTCCTTTCACAGGATTAGTGGGAAGTTTTCTTTAAAGGTTACAAACACAAGATTGAAAGACCAAAAAAACTAATGACAAAGAGGGGTTTCTTTGTTTTAATAACCCTTTGTTTTTAAGGACCTCAACCATATATTTCAAACGTTGTATCACAATTTCAAGTTGAATTTCAACTCCAAGCTTCCAGCTTTTAGCTGTTACTGCCATGTTTACACTTCCAGACCTATTTGCCTAATCATGATCTCCCCTCAGCCCTCACCATCAGAGTTTCACAGACTTTTGAGTTAGTCAAAATACTTTAAGTTACTAAACTTCTAGTCATTCACATAACACACAATCCGGGAGTGCATGCCAGCTCCCAGGCATGTATATGCGCACTGCCTGTCTTTTAGCTCTAACACAGCAACATCTAGGTGCACTCTATCCTCTCTCAGCTCTCCATCCCCACCTCTCCATCACTGGGTTTTCTTGGAAAGAGAAGGAAGCTGTGTTTTTCTCTCACTGTCTTCTCAGTATAGACAACATATGGCTCAAAACTGTGAGGCAATCTGCTCAGAGTCTGGATGCACTCTCAGCTCTAACTCAATACAGCGTTTCATGTGAAGTTTCTATGAGCGCAATTCTTTGGGGACAGCACGGAGAGATAGCCCCAGATCATATCACCTACAGTCAATGCAAGCCTGGTTCGACCAGCTTGAATAGATTTTCAGTTGTACAAAGGAAGAGGGGAAATAATTTGCATCTTCCTTTACTCATCCATTTGCAGCTAATCATAATCCACTCTCCTATCTGCAATTCTTTGAGCTATGTATGTAAAAGGAAACATGAAATAGAAGGATTCTGTCCCCCTGGACAAATTAAATCAATTCCCCTATCATGCACTAGTGCTAAGGCACTGCCATCTAGTGTAGGAAATCAATATAACAAAGAGAGAAAAGAAAACACAGAGATAAAGAGTATTTTCAACATGGCAGATGAAATTCTATTGGCTTCCATCAAAGGTTTTAAACACCTAAGCATCATATTCATAACATTAGTCATTCTACTTTATGAAAACACACATAAGCCCCCTCTTTTGCAGGAAACTCTCCAACTTGATAGACTGCGATGGTTTCCATTAGATTATACTGTGTCACATCAGGAGGGCTCAGCGGAACCCTTTGTCCCAGTAGTCTCATTTGGAGTACCTTCGTAAAGCTAAAAATAAAATTCTATAGTATTTAATGGCTGCAATCTCTTGGTAGAAAAGAGCTTTTTCTTAATTACCACATGTTTTATTGCAAATTTACAGTTTTGAGACTTGGGGGTTGGACTAGATGATCTCCAGAGGTCCTTCCAACTCTACATCATTCTGTGACTCTAACTGACATTGTATGGAAAGCACATCAACAGTCTCCAGGGCCAGAAAATCAGGAAGTTTTGACTCTTGCCTCTGCATCTGTACTAGCTGAAGACTGCCTGTTGTCTTCCAAGAACATTATTGCCCATAGACCTGCAAGTTTCCATGGTTGTGCGTCCTGTGCAATAACCTACAATTGCTCAATGAACAAGCAAAGGATCTGACCTGTTCCCTTTGGACCAACTTTGTACAGCTGAAGTTAAGTGACATGACATGACATGAGCCAGTGGAGCACAGATTAGACAGTTTTACAAAACTTGCAGAGCTGTCATTAAGATCAGTGACACCTTTATTATTATTATTACTCATCATTTTCTACAACTTGTTGTAATCTTTTCACTACCACTGTGCTAATCAAGGCTTTTAAGTGCCCAGGTAACACTGTAGTCTACTTCTTTCCAGAACTGTAGCAAGACAGCATTATATATTATTCGGCTGGTGCAGATTTTCCTTATCATTCTAATCACAACTAAGCTCTGTTTAGAATATAAGATATATCAATGACTCTGAATGTCCATAGAGCAGGATTCTGCGTCCTGATAAAATCACAGTCATTTTTGCCTCCAATAATGCTGCTAATCTGGAGAACAAGGCGGTTCTGGCTTTATGTGACAGTGAGACTACTTTCCTAGCCAATAAGGATTGGAACATCACAATCTCAAAAGAGAAACATGTAAAGGGAAAATCCTATTGTATAAAGGAGAACTGAGGAAAAAAAAAGACTATATAAAAGAAGAGTTGCTTCAGTATAATCTTCTATACTTTGTAACAGAATTCTTATGTATTTGATGTAGGATTTAGCACTACATAAAATGATTACTAAATCAATATTTATATTTTGGTAACTGTATATACCCTGGATCTTTACATATATATATTACATTACTGAACTGAATGCAAAGACTTCAAGAAGCTTTGAACCAAGATGAAACAAACAGTTGTTAGTTTGTGCAAAATAATTTAGGAATTATTTTGTATTCCAAGTTATATATACTGTAAAACAAACAATTTCAACATTCTAAACATTCTAATAATCACCATGGATCACTGAGCTATTTGTTTAACTTTAAAAAAATGCACAAAATAATGACAATTATATATGATATACCAATATAATTCTTAATTATATAACTGTCTATTTTGTGGATGTTATAAAGAAGAAACAAAGTATCTTGCCAAGTATTCAAAGCTTGTCAATAGCACTACAGGAGAAAATAATTTTCCATAAAGAACTTTATTTATGGGCCTCCCAAGCCACCATAATATTACTCAGTTACAATATGGAGCCAGGATATCCCAATCTAGCTAATGTCTTTTCTTTAAATATTTAGATTGTTAAATATAGATAGATAAATATACATACATTATATATGATGCATAGATTTAAGATTATGATCTATTAGATTTAAGAAATATTTGGGAATGCTGCGTTGCTAAATGACTAATGTAGTACCAATGGTAGTCTAAAATAAGGGTGGAAGGAGGGCACTGAAAAGATAGTGAAAACATAACACAGTATATACCAGGCTCCTAATTCACATGACCATACATGAATTTCAGGCTTCAGCTTTAAAAATATAAAGCAATTATCTGCCCTTCAAGGTTGTGAAGAAAAGCTTGTAGCTGATGACATAGCCATAAGCAGAGTTATGAGACCAATTAATGTCTGCAGAAGAGCCTGAAAGAAGTCCTGAAATTACAAGCTCCCCCCCCTTCAAATCACAGAGGGGCCAAGCTCCACGGTCCACTGCTTCTAGGTCACTGCACCAACTCAGAAGGAGGAGAAGGGATGTGCTGAAACCCTGTGGCTGCTGTTCTTCAGGATCCCTTTCTCCCCTCTCTAGGGAAGCCGCATTCACCACTCTCCCAGAAGCAAAATACAGCCAAGCCACAGGGTTTTTTTAAACAGTGTCATGTAACTTCTGTATCAGATTTAATGTGGGCATAAAGGGACAGACTAGTTAACACAATCAAGACATCCAAACCTCCTCCAAGTGGATATAAATGAGCTCATAAGAAGGATATTAGTAGCAATCTGCCTGATCCCTCCATCACCACAAATACCGGTGAAAATATACTGTACACATATATAGAACACGTGCCCTTCCCAGGAGAATAACTTCAGAGAAGAAAACATATTACCAGCTATAAATGACAGAATTTCATTGACATCAAAAGTCTTTTGACAATCTACAACTGCTCTAAGACCTATCTCATGATCTTTTTATTATGTTGCTTCTCTGTGACTATACATGTATATTTATCTATTAGGTGTCAATCAATGCAAGCAATACTTCTGTTGTAGTTTGTTGTCCTAAGAGAATTTTAAAACAGTAAAAAGAGTCTCCAGACACATCACTTCAGCAATCTTTTCAGGAATGTGGAAGAAGCAAGTGGAACATTCAACATTTTTTGTATAATCCTAGTTACTAGTGCCTTATATTCCATTCTTACAATAAAATTTCAAGAACCACACACATGAGTAGTTAAAATGTCCTGATAATTAACTATCTTCCTATTATGTGATACATTCATTAAGCAATTAATTAGTAAAAAGTAATTCAGCATTGTTCACGTTTGTCTTATGGGCTTTTTTTTTTAAGTTTTCCAGGCTACCAAAAAAATTCTGTTCAGCATTTTTGCAGTTGCTATGTAAACTGATTCAAGCTACGCTGGGGGAAAAATACAAAGCCTGAAAAGCTCAAGCAAAAGAAGATGTCACATTGAAGAAACTCAGCACTGATGAAAAATATCAAAATGGTGAAAAACCCAAAGAAATACAAGGTGGTCTGACACCATTGTGACACATGGCACTTACAGAATCTCTCTCAAGCATGAGAATAAAAATGGTTAGAGGGTCAAATTATAGTGATTTTCTAAATTTTTGATATTTCTTTCTTCAGGCAATATGTGATCAACAACTACAGTGCTTACCAAAATTAATTCTGAGCATTTTTTCAGATACTTTCTTATTTTTCCTATTTAACATTCTATGGTTTTGAATTTGGGCCAGAAAGTACCGTAAAAAACTTCCTCCTGAAGCATTTGTTTCAATTCTTGCTACAAGTAGGACACACAAAACTAAGGTAAAACATAACGTTAACGCTTTGAAGCTTATAGTTTTCAGAATGATCAGAAGTTGCAGCTCTCTAGCATCTACTTCATTTACCTGCAGCAGTTTACTCTTCCTTCCCTGAGAAGTGATTCCAAGTAGTCAATGCCAAGTTGGATCACATCAAAGAGAACCACATGGAAGGTCCCCAGTCCAATCCCCTGCTCAAAACCATGGTCATTAGTGAGGTCGAACCAGGCTATCGGGACTTGATCCAGACGAGTCTTAAAAATCTCCAAGGATTCTCCATCACTGCACAGTCTATTCCAGCACCTGACTGTCTTAATGGGGGGAGTGTTTTACCTTTTATCAAGGAACCTGTAAATCTATTAAGCTTGAAAGCTGAGTGCGTTAGACAGCCACCACGTGTAACATTTAATAGTCTTAATTTACTGATCCACAGTCCAACACCACACAGCTTCTTGAATAGAAATTATGGCAACCCACTCTGAACCAGCAGTAATTATCCAGTAACTTGCAATACTCTTGCTATATGACTGCTTGATAATACAGTAAATAGCTTTTACCACTATTGCTTTCACTGTTGTAAACTGATTTAATTGAGCAAATTAATGACTGAGAGTTGCTAACCACTGCTAGAAATCAAGGTGAACTTGTGTAAAATGTCAATTTCTGTATTGCTAAACCTCTAATATAAACACCGGGTAAGGAAGAAACCAAACAAGTGCAGTTTATTGCCAGTCACAGAGATAAGAAGAACTAAATTTTCCAAACCAGCAGCCTAAATTTAAATTAGTCTGCCCCTGATGCTTGCCCAAGAGTCAAAGTGCAGATGGTAATTCTCACTGAACTTGGCCAGTTTTTCTGAAAATACATTCAAGATCGCAAACATAGATTCAGAGGTCTGTTTTAAACTTGTATTATTCTCAGATGCAATTTGTTATATGGTTCATTAAAAAGGATAACTGTTTTTGCTAGTAGCCTCACTACTGATGACAGAGGATAACCCTGACTCCAAAAACATGTGTTAAGATATTTAAAAAAACAATCAGTGCATCTGTTTTCAGAAAGTGCAGATAAGTAATCCCCCAAGCTCCTTTGTACCTTTCATGCATTATAAGTGTGACAATATAGAAAGGTTTGTATACAGTCACATAGTAAAAAATTAATTATAAATTAAACATTTTTACATACTCTAAAAAGCAAATCATTCTCTTCCAATGTGTTTTCTTCCAGGTTATCAACTGCTTGTAACAGGTCCTATTTTCCCCCTCCATATTTTGCAGCCAGATGTAAAGAATATTTAGATTAACTGTATTGAATTGAAGATTACTGTTAAATTTACACCACTTCAGCTTCATGGTGCCAAAACAAAGTGTGTCATGCCACTGAGTAGATATTAGTTAGATGCCACTCTTGCCTTATCGTTGTCTTTGACCAAGAGCGCCTTACTTTTCCTGTGTAAATATAACTCAAGGTGTTATTTATCATGCGTTTTATGTTACAAAAATGAAATAACGGAAAAAGATCCCACCCTGAATCATTGCTCTGGTATTCTGAGGCCATGACACAGACCTGTGTGACTATGGTGCCTGGCATGGGGTCCTTGGAGAACACGGCCACCACAGCTCCAGGCTCTGAGGTGGCACCTCCTGGCTGTACTGGCCCTGACAGAACCCATGGGGTTCCCCACACCCTGCCCAGGTCACCATTTCAGACCCCTAAAGCCCCAGCAGGGCTAGTCTCCATCTCCCCACAGCCCCCTGCCCCACCATGCCAGCCCAGCCAAAGGTTCCATGAAGCCCACGCCTGTTTTTGGCAGGGATGGAGGATGTTTGGGGCTTGCTCCTAAGGGCTCTGTCGTACCTCTCAAACCAGAAAAGCAAAACCCATCTGCTGAAGATACGGGAGCTGTACAGTCAGCGCAGCTTTTAGTCATCGCATCCACAGCAACGGGATTTAGGAAGAAAGCACTGCCAGAAGTCAGTCACCGGGGATCTGATTAGACAGACAGCGTTTAACCTAATCTCCTCTACCACGAGCGCATTCTTCTTCCTGCAATTAAATGTGATCACAGATGCAATTATTTAGGGACATAATTCCACCAATTTAGACACCAAACTACTCCAGCTGCAGGTGGAAAAGGGAAATATTCAAAGGGCAGGAATAAAAACGTACGCCTTGTTATGACTGGAGCCTGGACTACCAGGCAGCTAAAAGTCACCAGAAGATAGAAGCCTAGCAGCTTTTGAGGTAAAACTTCACAAATTTCACTAGTCCTCAAAATACCACATACTGAATAACTAAAACATTTCTGAGAAGTTTGTTCCTTCCATCCTAGAGGATTACAGGATTATTTTGAAGCCAAAGGATATCGCTATCTGTTACACCAGATGTTTTTTGGGGGCTAGTAGCAAAAACACACAGATTTTGTCTATCTCTGTCTATAGTATTTATAAAAGTTATATTCATTTATTACATCCTCAGAGACACACCCACAGCATGAAGAAATTTCATAGGAAAAAGAAAGTGATCAGAAAGAGATGTTTGCATGCTATGACAACACAGAAACAGGTAAATATGCACAGCTTTCTGAGGGATTGCCAACTGAGAAAATTAAAACCTACAAGCACTGGGAAAGTAAAAATCCCAAGCAGGACTGAGAATTACAGTGGTCTTAGTTATATTCCTTATGTAGTTTTGGTTTACTCTTTTTAATATGATAAGGCTTATCTACACGTACAGATGCTGATAGTTCCTGCTCTGAAGAAACAGTACTTTGAATGGGTAAATCACTCGGAATGGTAGGTGTGAGATTTGAAGCCAAAATTCTGGAATTAGGAGAGGACAGACACAGCTTTACTTGAACACTGGTTCCAGTCTATCTTGCATCACAAATAGCTGAATTACTTTGTTCTTTCCACACGCCTTAAAATCCATGTAGTTTCAGCAGTATTGATTACACTTTCATAAGGTTATATTTTGGTATTTTTAGAAGGACAGAATGAGTGATATTTATATTCCCAAACACTAGAAAGAGACAAAAATAGTTGGGAAGGGAAGAGTAGCCATACCTCCACTTTGTTTCCTATCAGCTCAAAAGCCACAGTAGGCATTAACAACAGAAATAGCAATAGCTGAAGAGAACAATGGTTCTGAAGTGACAGTCTGAGAAGTGACTGGCAGGTATGGTGGTTTTAATGGGGATTTGAGTAACAAATAGGAAAAAAAAAAAAAGTCTGGTTTAATTAAACTGCTAGTAAGAGGTTATGAAAGTAACGGTTGTGCACACAGTTTATTTATATGATCGTGTGCATATGCAATTCTTAGCCTTTTTTCCTCCTATTATTTAACAAAGACCTTCACAGATACCTGAAACATATCTAAAATATTCACTGATAAAAGTGTACTATCTTTCAAAGAGTTTTTAATAACTTTCATGGAACACATTGGCATAGTTGTAATCTTTACAAGAACCTACAAACATCTACTTTCAACAAAATACAAAGCAATTTCACTATTAATGTAAGTTGCAGGAGACTGTTTACAACAACATGAGACATGAGTCCCTGAGCACCAAATCATCTCTCTTTGGGAGTATTTGTTAATACTACTAAAGGCTAAAACCCAGCAAGGATGAAAGCTAGAAAACAAAAATGCATCTGAAGGTTATTGTTGTTCACTTATATAAAAAATAAAATACACCAACTTCTTTCATTTCTGACACCTATCTTTGTGCTGATGCAAAGAGGATGTTTCCATATGTATTATGTATAATAAGACTGAGCGTACGCTAAGTGAAGTCCTGGTATATTTAGTGTCATTAATAAAAATTAATGATGGTACTGATTCCTTTCTTCCTTCGGTTTCTCAACCCACTCCTTGTCCCCCAGAGGGGATGTGCAGCACATCTACTTCAGTGCATTAACTATCGTTGCTGTGGGTACTTGCATTTGCGATTGAGTTGTTGCCTATGGACTGAGTTATTAAAAAAAAATTCTTTGTAAGAACTGTTGTAGCATTCCCTTCAGAAGGAAAGTGCTGTTGTTTTTATATTCCATAGCTCGAGCAGCAGAGAGCAAACCTGATGTGTGCACAGCCCAGAGGCGGTGGCAGCCACCCGGAGGCAGTGGCAGTTCCCCAGAGGCAGCGGCCCCTGTCTCCACAACTCCTTTGCCCAGAGCCCCTGCCATAGACTTCAGGGGAGCAATGGGAAAGGGAACAACCACATTTTGACCCAGCTACTCTCAGCGGCAGAATGTTGATGAAGGAATCGTTGCACCAGCTGTAAGAGAGCGGTCCTGATGGTGCCTATGACCAGGCAGGCCCCACAGGGCAAAGAATGTGTACACATGCTGCTCCCTATCTTTGAATCCCATTTTGAGCAACTTTGGGAAAGACAGTATCAAGATAGAAGTCATTCCATGAAAAGAAATATTATTTGCATGCATTGTTTTAAAGCATTTTATTCATCTTGTTGCTAGAGCCATGAAACTCTCATTAAGATCACTGTGATATTTACGTATGTGTGGTGAAATCATGGAATTACTTAGAAATGCGATGATATAAATTGAGAGACATTTTGCAGCAAGATGCACTCTTTAACTTCAATATGTCTTCTGTCAAAATGTAACAAACAAGGCAAGTTTTGGTACCGCAATCTGATAAAATGTCACCAAAAAGGAATGCCGTTAGTTTCTACAAATGCCATGAAAATTAAAAATCATTACTGCCAGGATTATGTGTACTAGAAATAGTTATGACACTGAATAATCACTCATGTGGCTTAAATTTCACTCTTACGTGAAACGCTGACACAAGACTGTCTGCTGCTTAAGTCCCAGTGAAGGTCTATCTTACAGCTGTGAATGAGACTTGAGTAAGAGTTTCACACACTGTTAGTTCCTATTTATGTAGTTAAAAGAAAAGAAAAATAGGAAAAGAAATAAATTCACTGAATAATCCTGGATTTATGACACAAAAGCTGAATGTGCAATGGCCATTACTGGTTTAAAAACAAAATAATACAAAATATTTAAAGTACTTAAACTCTACTTATAATGATAATTTCATTTTAGACATGGCACTTTTTTCTCCTAACATTTAGTCAATATATGAGTTGTAAGAGGAGTATAAATGACCTCTTCTCAAAAAGAACATGCAGCTTTATCAAGTTGGAGTGAACAACCTCCACAGGAAATCCATCATGAAACATACAATTTGCTCAAGCAAAATGAAATTTGCCTGGTAATTTTTTTTAAGGGTTTTCCACTGGATTTCCAGTGGCTCAGTTTAGAAAGTTTACCTCAGTTTAGTTTACCTCCTTTAAGAAATAAAGATCTCGTGAGCAGAAATCTGCTTAGCAGGTTAGGATGATAGCTGGCATTGTGATTGCAGCTTTTTCCAACAGTTATACCAAGTCAAATAATCACCAACCAAATAATCAGCCTGTGGCATGGAAAAGCCCTGCAGACATGACCTTGGTTGACTTAACTCTGTAATAGACTTCTTATGTGACTCCAGTAGTGAAGGAAGACAGAAAATCCAGACCATGGTTGTGCTGTTCGCTTCTCCTGTGGTGACACCCAGGACCTGCCAAGCTGCTGAGACAATGCAGGGCAATGCTAAGCTGGCTGCATGCTACACTGGGCACCACACTACTCTTGAGCAGCCCAGGATGCCAGAGACATGAGATGGCATCCTGGTGTGCATGAGAAAGAGTGAATGAGACCTTGCACAGTTTCCTTCTTTGCCCATCTAGGTCTCTGGCTCACCAAAGAACATAGAATCACAGAATTGTCTAGGTTGAAAGGGACGTTTCAGATTGTTGAGTCCAACCATCAACCTACCACTGACAAAAAACATCCCTAAGCTATGTTCCTCAGCAACACTTCTACACATCTTTTAGATACCTTAAGGAATGACGATGTCACCACTTCCCTGGGCAGCCTGTTCCAATGCTTGGCCAACCTTTCAGTGAAGAATTTTTTCCTAACAGCCAATCTAAACCTCCCCTGGAGCAACTTGAGGCCATTTCCTCTTGTCCTATCACCTGATACTTGGCAGAAGAGATTGACCCCACCACGCTACAACCTCCTTTCAGGTAGCTGTAGAGAGCGAGAAGGTCTCCCCTCAGCCTCCTTTTCTCCAGGCTGAACAACCCCAGTTCCCTCAGTGGCTCCTCCTAAGACTTCTGCTCCAGACCCCTCACAGCTTCGTTGCCTTTCTCTGAACACACTCCAGCACCTCAGTGCCTTTCTTGTAGTGAGGGGCCCAAAACTAGACACAGCACTCGAAGGTCTTGCCCTTAAACTGGTAAAACATGACCCATTACTTCTGGTCACTTTGTTGAGGCCACGCTGCTGTTCAGCTGGACTACGAAGAGGGCCTTTATTTCTGCCATTTCTCCTCATGCCCATAGCATTTTACTTTTGACATCCATGAGAGCTGCAAGAGTCGTTTCTCATTTCTGGAGACCTATGTTTAAATGTTGGAACTTTGGCAGAAGGAGAATAATGTGAGAATCAATGAATTCCTTCTTGGTGCTATGCTTAGTGAATTTATGTTTTCCACACAAATTCCCATCACAGCATAATAAATTTTGTATTTGTTGCAAAGGAGAAAACTATCAGTGAAATATCAGCCGTATCATGCTGAGAAAGCAAATATATTGCAAAATTTATTTTATTAGCAGTAATGTTTTAATTTTAAATCACGTGCCTGGACTAATAGTATACAGAAAACTTTTGTATGCATAAATTCTGCAGTTGAACAGCAGATAACTAGAAGTTCATGTTGACAATAAAGAAGAAAATAAAATATGATTTGCTCATCCTACTGTGGAAAAGTAAACATTTCCCTGCAACTACCATCATAAATCTAAAAAATTGTATGAAGTGATCTGACACCAAGAAGCAGTTTTCCTGCAAAACATTACAGATCCAGCAAAGTCAGCTTCTCCAACACTATAACTTTGTTCCTAAGTAATACACAAGAAGTACAAGTCTGGGATAATATCAAAACCAGTGTTTCCATTTCTCTGACACCAGAAATAACAGCTGCTTGTATTAAGGTGCTTATTGCTTATCTAGTATTGATCCTGGTATATAATATCCAGGGGTAGTTGATTTTCTCAGTTAATCTCTAATTTTATTCTACTTTTAAAATACTGCTCAACTGAGGCCCGATCCTCAGCTCTACAGTAATTAAAATACATTTTCATTATAATAAGAGCAGAAACTGGATATAATGATTAAAATCTGATCAAAAATCATTGTATTGAGTCTTACATATTTCCACTGAAGTGCAAGAAAAAGCAAAAGGTTCCTGGCACCGTTTTTCACTGCAGCAGTGTCTTTACACCAGCTGTAGAGGAACACAGCTTGCTTTCATTATTTATTTATTAAAGAGCCAAATTTGTTCAAATTTCTTTTTAATCTCATATTTTAAAATCCTTGCTCAAGTAAAGTCTGTTGGCTGAAATGATGACTAAAGTCAGAGTACCCGTTTCAGTAGTCTAGATTATCACACATTATGTCAAGCAGTGGCATGAGAAAGATATTCTCATGCTAGTAATTTATGACAGTGCACTTTGATCTCCTTATGTTCAGGGACATATACTTTGGAGGAATGACAAGATTAAAAGTAGTCTATTATTTATTTATTTTTAAACTGTATTAGAGTTGAGCTGGAATCATAAGGCAAAATACCCTGAATTTTTAAGTTAGTTTTCCAAAGTCGCAGGACTGCCTAGAGAATCTCCCTTTAAAGGGCCTTGCTCAGTCATCCTACCAGAAAAAAAAATATTCCTAGACGTTGATACCATCAGAAACTCACAGCTTTTCTACATTGTGCTTGTGATACTGATTTAATCCTTCACATCTGCCTGTACCACCACAAATACGTGCTCTAATGTTTGAGGCTGTGGTTCAGGCCCAAAGGACATTGCCCAACTTTACCTTAACATTCCAGAGAGAAGCCATATCCTTGTTTTACTTTCCTCTTGGACTCCTTTCTCTCCTCATCCTAGCACATTTCAGGTACATTTGTTTCATATAAAATAGCACAGACACACCTCACCTAGCAAAAACTCCACCAAATCAGCAGTGATGGATGGAGAGCAGTTTAAAACCGTCACAGGAACCACCTGCAGGCTGGCTCTCATACCACTATGCCCTCAGAAGAGCAGTTTAGGGTTATCTGCCGACCCTCCATCCCCTCGCTGTCCCTGTGGGATGTTGAACTGGATTTGACATTCACAGAGCAACTAACACCTCGAAATATTTTATGTACACGTTTGTTCCCTGTGTTTCAAGTGCCACCTTCTGTATTTTTCTCCCTCTCATTGCAAAGACACAGACAATGTTGGCTGTGATTTGTTATTGTTGTGGGTATTATTTTTTTTTTGGGGGGTGGTGGTTTTGTGGTGCTGTTTTGTTTGAGTTTGGGGGGGGGGTGGTGGTGGTTGAAGTGATATTTTGAAAAAAACCAACATATTGTTTCCTAAAAGTTCATTGCTTCCAACTGCTTATTCCCCACTGATTACAAAATTATTATCACTTGTTTATGAGAATTTCCACAGCAACCAATGTAATCTGAGAGTGCTGTGACTTCAAGTGGAAAATAAGCACCATAAATTAATGCAAATGTCACCTGTTACAAACAAAAACAAGACACAAAGAAATTGTCACTTGTGAAACACTGGTGTCAAAATAGAATACATGTCAAAGTTCTTTCATTAAATATTACTGCATTCTTCTTACAATAAACATGTCAGCTCGGCACAGAAAGCTTCCAGCTAAGCACGAAGCTCTCAACATCCGTAAGTCAGTTGCGTAGCAGATGTTAAATGTAAAATCCATTAAGACCAATTAGATTCTACAGAAGGAAAAAAAAAGGAAAAAAAAAAAAAAAAAAACACAGTAATAGCATACACAGAAAATCCTGCATTACACAACAGGACTGAGAGATACAGTGAAGACAAAAGCTTAAAAATGTAAATCACACCCTTTCCTCACAAAGCGACGAGCTAACATAAGGTAGGTTCCATTGCCTGCAGCCACGAGAAGCAAGGTCTCCTGGCTCCAGCAAGAAGCAAGTTTTGTGAAGGCCACCACCTATTGCGAACCAGCAGGTAATTAATGAGGGATCCTCTACAGCAGCCTGAAACTAAGCAGCAAGAGTTTGAGCCTCTTTCCCAAAATGCATGTGAATTTCAGGTTGTGTTAACTGACCCAAGTCATCCTCAAAAAAGGAGGAGTTTGTGGTACACTCTGGTAGAGCCTTTTCATTAAAACAAAAATAATTTACTCCTTTTATTGACCACTAAGAGAGGGACTTTGTAATGGACACGGGGAGGAGATCTGTAAGCACTTTTTATAAGTAAACCATCAATGCACGGTGCAATTCTGGCCATGTAGTAGTTGTGTAGACAAATGAAGCTGTCAATGCATACAAGATAGCTTGTACACCACTGGGGGCACAAAACCTCCTGTTTTTTTAGAGGAACTATGCATACTAAGAAGGAAAGTCTGTCTCCGTACTTGTCAGGACATGTGGCCAAAGGCTGAAGCATTATTTCCCAGTAAGCAGTTTCAAATGGCCTCTGGTTCTGCAGTCAGAGTTAGTCTGCAACAACTAATCCATCCCTAGATATCAAGCAATTCATAAATTATTTTAATATAGATGTAATATCCAAGGTGAATTTCATCTGCCAGGACGTTTAAGAATATAAAGTAATTTCTATTTTTTTTTAAAAAAAGTCAGAGATGGTCACTTGAAATCAAAATACCTACAGAAGTTTGAGAGATACTAGCAACAGACTTCAAACTTGTTCCACAAACCAGAGATTAAACCTTTTGCCTTCAAACATTCTTTAGTAGCTCTCAATGAGAAATTCATTCAACTACTCACAACCTAAGGAAACACACAGAATATATCCTCATACATATCCTCATGTAATTTTTGCAATCACTTTCCTCAGGAGAAATGGTCAAAGAGAAGGTTATGTGGCTGCTGTAGAATTACAGACCAACTACTAATACAGTTGCTGTTTGCAGATGTTCATGCTGCGGACAACAAATGCAAATGCAGCTAGGGCTTTTTCCAGTGGAACATAAAACTACATTTCTTCTCAGCTAGCACTGAATTAAGTCCCAGGTGATGGCCAAAAACCAGAACAGGCTCCCTGAAGTGTTTTCTCTTGATATTTTTGCCTGTAAGGCACAGTCCAGGGTTTGACATTCACCATGAAAACAGCAACCAAAACTGTTTCCTTTCCGGGTTTCACGGGGACATGTGGCAAGGCATAAATTGAAAAGTAACTGCTCTTTCTCTTCATTAAGATTTGTTTGTGAGTGAGGAAGGAATATGGTCCTGGCCAACACTGCTGGAGACCCTACAGCCAGTAACCCTCCCTGACCACTCTTCCTCCCCTGGGTGCAGAGCACTAAGGCTTCCAAGGTTTCCACTCCCTTCAATGGATTATTGTGCAGCAGTCCTGCAAAGCAGTGTCAATGCAAAGGGGGCATTTAGTAATAATAATAATAATACTAATGAAGTACTGTTTTATTTACACTCTCCATCAATTGGACATGTAGTCAGTTAAAAACAAAAACAAAAAATTGAAAAAAACCCAGGGCACTACTTTAGGCACTGGGTTTTGCTTGTTTCTCTTCATGTTTTGGTGATTTTTTTGAGTTCTGTCTCCACGTTGCTATGTTTCAGAAAAATCTATGTAATCATACAGAAATGTATAGAATTGTTAAAGAGGTTGCTAAACAGATAACAAGCAACCAAAATTAAATGTTCCTCATCTTTTCAGCCTACTTTTCTCTCAGCCATTTTTTGCACTCAGAAGTAAAAAAAAAAAAAACAACAACAAAATGCCCCCCAAAACATTAGGCAACAACATAAATTGATACCCTTAACTGAAAATTTAAGTAATTAACTGTTTTACTGGAATTTAAGTAATTGACTGTTTTACTACTGATAGCTGGACGACTAGAAATCGAAACAAAAAATCATGAGGCACAACATCCAGTTCATCCCTGGCATTACTCCACGTAAATCAGTGGTATTACACCAGGGATTAATTTGGAACACTGATCTGAATTAGAGCACTGTTCTATACAGCAACCTCATCGTAACACACATAAAAAAATAACCCAAAACATTATGAGCATCGCAAATGCACACAGATAATTATGCACCTACTAATCTACTTATGAGCAAACAGAACAGGCTATTTCATAGTCTTGATAATAAGAATAAGGAATTTCTACTATTTAGACAATCAGTACGCCTATTTTTCTCAGAAAGGAGATTAAATAATCAGGCAAAATACTTGGTAAAAGTCCACCCAGAAGAATGTAAAGCTCCTCTACAGTCCAGGTTTTGCATTTCCTAATGAAGTGTGACCAGTGATAGGTTATGCAATGAATCTTCAAGAACTGCTCTAATGGAGTTTTGAAGATTGATTTGAAGTACTTAAGCCTGCCCAGCAAAGGGTCATCACCAGCTATATAATATACAGCAATGCAAACTATTTCATTAATGTCTCCTCCAGGTAGAAGAGCATTCACATTTCCCTCCACTATCAAATACCACCCCTAGGTCCACTTCTGCACGCGAGATGGGTTGCTGCTGTTTAGCAACCCATCTCTCCTTGCCAGTGAAGTTAGTCAGAGGCTGTATCTCTCCCACCTCACCCCACAGGCAGGCAGATGTTCCACCAGAGCTCTCAGGGAGCATGAGACCAGGCAGAGGCAGGAGAAGAAAGAAGCGAATGGAGAACACCTCTCTCTTCCACAGCCTTACTCGACTCTCCCGAACATCTGTAACGGTTACAGCTGCCTCTGCCTTTCAAAGGCAAATCTCTGCCAGGGGCCGGTTGTTCGCCATCCAGCTGCGGTTTCATTACCCGAAACCGCTGCCCAGCCAGTGCCCTACATAGCACTACATACTTTGCCAGATTGAAACTCATTCGTCATCGCTCGATTTTCCTATTTGCGAGTGACCTGAAACCTTCAAGGCTACCCACAGCCCACTAACGAAGTTGGTTTAGGAGCTGTGTACTGGCTATGGGGCAGTTTATTTTTTTTTTTCCCTTTTTTTTTTTTTCTCCCCATTTCTTTTGTTTTGTTTCCCACCTTGAAGCCAGGCTCTTTCTCTCTCTCCCCGGGAAGTTGGCGGTGCCCTCGCCTCCCCTTTCCCTCCCGGGGACGGTGCCCAAGGCGCAGTGCGCTCACTTGGCAAGGAAACGCGGCTATAAAATATTAAACCCCTGCTTCGCTGCTCGGGGGCTCCGCCGTTCCCGGCCCCGCACCGCAGCTCCGCAACCCTCCGCGGCGCAGCCAGCGCGGAGCCCCCACCTCGNATTCGGCAGCTCTCCCCCCCAAAAAAATAAAATCGAACTGGACTGTGGCGGTGACAGCACCGAAGGAGGGGGTGAAGAGGGAAGTCCCACAGTTTCTCTCCAGCTATATATTGCTTTGGGACAGCGNACCCTGCTTCGCTGCTCGGGGGCTCCGCCGTTCCCGGCCCCGCACCGCAGCTCCGCAACCCTCCGCGGCGCAGCCAGCGCGGAGCCCCCACCTCGCCCGCACCCCCGACCC